>JAHQIW010003770.1:0-135841 GCA_019055375.1 Parelaphostrongylus tenuis
ACTGAAAGTCTAGCAAAATTAGGAGGACAAACGAGAACCGAGCATGCAATGCGCTCGGAGGATGAAGCGTAATTTATCTTCGCTGTTACGATGCACTGAGGAGGCGTCTTCAGACAACATATACGGAATTGGAATCGCCGTTTCTCAAGCTATCGAATTGCGTGAAATAGCTTTGTCCGGCGAAAAAGGCCTAATAGTGCGTCCAAAACAACACACACCGTCCCAAAAGGAATTGATACATTTCCCAGGACCGACTATATTCCAACCCCAGCATAGAGTGAATATTTTAATGTTTTGATTGATAAGCAGATGTGAGGTTGTGAATGATATTATTCATTGAGTACAGTAATACAGCATTACAACGGCTGACATTTCGGCGATTTTGCCTTAAAAAGGTTATATTGATTCAAAATCTATTTAGTCGAATACTTCTGTATCCCCGGCAGAAAGACGCAAATAAACAAATCCTCGGATAGCCAAAGGAGAATACTGGTTGATAAATTGCTGCTGGAGATGCCAATGAGTCATTTTTCTGGAGTATTTGGTCAACGGGTCATTCTTCTAGAAAGCTGACTGCGATCTTCTGAACTGAGTCGATTCTTCTGTAGCAGTGAGATTTGAATTAACGCACTCTTCTGAAGTACTGAGGTTGAAGGAGTAATTCTTCCAGTTTCTGAGGTCGAATGAATCATTCTTCTGGAGTGCTGAGAACGACCAGTAAAATGTCGACGAATCACGTTAACGGTGACTTCTTCGGAGCATGCGAAATAACATTTTAGTGCAAAGTATTGCGAGAATTGTTTACATGTCCCAGGCATTGCCTCGCCGCTGTTCTCCTCTGGAATGCAGCTAGAAGCCATCGATTGTTCCGTTTGAGCATATGGTTATCGTTTTTCCCCAATACGGCCACTCTCCATCTCTTTCGTTCTTCAGCCACAGAAATTCAGCTTTGTTATAGATAGGGAGGGTATATGGGGTTGCTGGTTGAGAATACAAGGCTTGTTAAAGTCCAACCCTTCAGGGAGGGACAATCGAAATCGCTGTGCGCAATTCCATTCTCAAGCCACGCGCGATTTTCGCTACTTTACTAGAGTTTTTTCTCCGTTTCGAAGAAGTTATGGATTTCTCCTATGCTCTTGATGCTCTACGCTTCTCTGTATATTTCTCATTTTCTTTATGCGCATAAAATTTTTACGTAGAGAAAAAGCGCTCGTCCACTACGTCACCGTCCAGTTGCTGACATTCAATAGATTGTTAAAAAGTCGTACGAAGGATGCTATGTTATAAATCTTTTGATTTGATACTTATTTTATCATATGGAATGCCTAAAAGTCTAAAATCTAGACTTTCCAGTGTGATAGAATGTTTTAAGCCTTTTATGATGTCTGTTATGGCACTTCCAGTGATAGACGTACGTTTCGGCTTGACTTGCAAACCTCATCACTAGCACATACCATTCGGCTACTCGACATCTATCTATAGGAATTGGCGTCGAACATGTTACTGCTCTGTGTAAGGTGAAAGGATCACTTAGCGTGATGTTGTTTCAAAGTGATTGATTGTCGATGGTCATTGCCTGGCTTGCGGCTTACGCCAGATGCTATATACCAATAAATCAGCTATGAATCAGAAACAAGGCGAACTGCTCCGAAGGCGAAACGTGGTCATTTTTCGTTGCTACACCGCAGTTAAGGAGGTCCTTCCAAAGAGCAATTCTATCTTTGGTATCACCGTCTTTTAAGCTACCGTATGACCACGAAAACTCCACTGAAAAAGCTCTGTCTGGCAAAAAAAAAACCATTAAAAGGCCGGTGTATCATGAGTGATACATGCAGCCCCAGAGGATTGAGTACTACGAGGAAAACTGAGGGTTTTTTTGCTGCTGAACCCACATAGTTAGCGATTCGGAACCATTTGTTACCATCAAAAGAGTATGTAAGATTAGCTAAAAGTGAAAAAGAGTATGCGAGGGTTAACCCGTGTAATTAGTCTCATAAATAAGGGGCAACCAGTTCTCGCCCATCTTTATACCTTTCGGCAGCGTGGATCCCCGACCTCTGCGTCTCTGACTGGCAACTCCGACGGTCTGCTCCACTTCCTCTTCATGTCTGACCCTCAGTGTGCTGCGTCTAGCAATGACAGGCTGTTGCGTTTAACAATGGCTGTAGTGCATCTAACAATGCTGACTGCTGCTGTAACTATGGCATGCTGTTGCGTCTAATAATGGCACGCTGGGTGTCAGAGATGCGGAGGACGTGGAGCAGACCGTCCAGAGTTGTCAGTTAGAGATGCAGAGGCCGTGGGTCTCCCGGTCTAGAAAGCGTTAAGGTTACCAGAATAAGCCGGATTATTTCCACGTTTTTGAACAATTCTTTTTTTTGAACCACGTTTCTCTTGAATTTTTCAATCTCAATGAGTAAGTATCAAAATTATAAGGGCCTTTAGATTCCCTTACTGCCGGCATCGCCACTGCTCCCTGTTGGGGGAGGGGGAGGACGGGGTGGCCGACTCTATGGGAAGGGCCGTCGGAATCGTCGCACTCGGCGCGATGCACGCGATTTCCGTCATCTAATCGGATTCTTTCTCGTTTGAAGGAATTTTAGGCATTTTTTCTGGAAATTTTGTACTAAGACGATTTTCTCTACACCTTCATATGCTCTTGGTGCATATAGAACTCTAATCTGTGAAGAAAGCCGCCCGTTTATTACGCAGTCATGCTGCTCTTGGAATCGATTGATTGTAATGAAGATGTGAGAAGGATGTTACGACATCACTTTTTTTCGTTTTGATATTCCCTCACTCCGTACAATATCCGGGTGACGTCATAGTGAAGAAAATCAAGAAATACTGAGCAGTTGGTCAAAAATGACCACCCATTCCTCCCACTCAATTCGATGTCACTTCGTCGGTCGGTAGCTCTCGGCAAATTCTCGATCATTTAGCATCTTAGGAGTTGGCGCCGAATTATTAAGGAGGCTTTTTCTGTTGTTTTCCTTGGTATGATTTTTCGTATATCCCCATATAGTGGATATATGTTCTTCTTGCAAGGATGTGGTTTTTTCGTTGTAAAACGGATTTTTAGAGGATATAAGCGTTTTTTCTTCGCTGGAAATACCCTTATGAAAGTCTTCACAACTACGTGCCATCTTTTTTGATGATGCAATACTCCAATCATCTAACTTTACTTATGATCACTATTAAACCCGCTGTGAAGTTGAAGCGGCGGCTAATTAGTCTGAAGGAAGTGAAGTATTTACTCGATATGCCTGACAATATTTTTGAGCCATGCATGTAGATTGTTATAGGGCAGACTTGTAGAGCCTGAGACACGTGTTTCGACCTTGACAGTCTCATCAGTCGGACGGTATAACCTTCGTCTTTGTTTTCGCCAATCTCTCGGGGAACTCGACCCCTCATGCACTGTTGGCGAAGACGACTTTTAAGTGTCCTATGCGTACTCTGTTGATTGTATCTATTATCATCCTTTCGTTTCGAGGGTTGTTTTTTTTGAGACTAACTTCGCCAACTCTATATAAGGGGTTGGGTTTCCCCGAAGGATTGGCAAAAAAAGACGAGGGTACTGCCTGAGTGATGAAACTGTCAAGGTCGAAACACGTGTTTTATCAGGCTCTATAAGTCAGCCCTATAACGGATCACATGCATGGCTCAAAAATGATCATCAGGCATATTGAGATTTGAGCGTAGTCGTGAGAAAACACACGAAGCGAAAGGTGTTTCATTCGTTTAGTATTGAAATCTCCATTTCTCAAGCTACCGAATGAGTACTAAAAGTCCGCTAATAGTGCTTTGTTTGGCGAATAAATCAAGCAAAACGAGTGGAAAACACGCCACACTGCTAATGTGAAACGGGATTTTCTCTTCGTATTACAGCGTAATAAGAAAAGCCTATCCAGAAACTAATTTTTTAGTCGAAATTCTTGTTTTCTCAACTGTCGAATGATTGCTAACCCTTTCGGGACTGTGGAATCAACCCCCTGCGTCTCTATTCCCCATCGTGTCGCGTCTAACAATGGCGTCTGTCCCCAGCGTGCCACTGTTAGACGCAGCGCGCTGGGGTTAGAGACGCAGAGGTTGGGTCCGTGGTCCGCAAGGGTTGAAAGTCTAGTAAAAAATGCGTGTTCGGCCAAAAAAACCCACTAAAAGCTCAGTGTATCGCATAGACTGCACGCCATCTTCAAAGAGTTAAGCTCTTCTTCAGAAACAGCGCGCGTCTTCACACTTGTTCGCTGTTTACTTGTTTACTGTTTACTATTTGGTTACGTGTTTACACTTGCAACACTTGTATTATGATAGCTAAAACTTATACTTAGTATCATTTGTAACTCTTATGCGGTTGAAGTCGTTGCTATCGAAATCGATAGTGATGGTCTATCTTATCATCTCTTGAGAAATATTCTCCTTTACAGTTCGAAATGGCGGCCCCTTCAGCTCCTGAAGTCGATGGCGAAGAAGGAAGCAATCTGATACGAAGCCCGGTAAGATTTCAGAGCAACGATTATGACGAGAATTTCTAGGGAATGGAGCGCTTGCGTTTTGAGCTCATTTTTCTGTAATTTTTACAGTTATTTAGATTCTCTCAACGTTCTAAAGTTCTACCATTTTCAGCAACATAACTGCCTAGGGGGTTCTTTTTCGTTATAGGTGGACAAATTCAAAACTGACTTCATTCGCTGGACAGGAAGTTCTCATGGGAGTATTAGTAACCATTCGAAAGCTGACATTTGAGATACAATCCCACGTCGTCGGTTTTTCAAAAAACCCATTCATAACGCTGTGATTCCCACACAAAACTATGTCCCAGACGCGCATGTTTCTTGCCGGACAGAGCTCTTTTTTTGGACTAACAGTAATCATGCGATAGCGTATCTGTTGAATATCCTTCTGTAATAACGTCAAAGAAAGGGTTTTTCAAGTACCGGCGACGTCGGGATGTAGATTGAAATCTCAGCTTTCGAATGGTTACGAACACTCTTATGAAAAGTTCTTGTTCAGAGAATGAGCTCGGTTTTTCATTTGTCCTCTCATATTGAAAAGAGCTCGTAGGGCTTTAACCCACTGTGAACGGCGACGTAATCGATATCGCCAGTGGCGCGCGATTTTCGGTTTTCAAGGAAGATTTTTTTCTTTGTTTCGATAAACACTTCAGAACCTTTCTACCATTTCGATAGAACATGATTTTATCTACAGGATTATGTACTTTTTGTGCATATATAACTTCCTCTGTAAAGAAAACTTCGAATGTGAAGCCTATTTTTTATTTTCGCTCTCCCAGTGCGCTATGGAAACTTTTTCGAGAACCACTTTGCGTTCCAAATTTTCCGAGATCTGTGCTATCGAATGAGCCCAGTGTAGGCCTAGAATGGAGGTCCAGATACTTCAGCTGGGCAAATTAGATAACTGAATGTGAAACATATTTGATTGTAGCTACCACAGCGTAACAGAAAGGCCTTTGTGAAAACCAGGTTGAGTGTCGAAAGGCCCGAGATTTAAGCTTTCAAATGATTACTTGAATTTTAGATGGAAAGCTTCATTCAGCGAAAAAAGACCTCTGGAACTGTGAAGGCTGAAATCCGTCCCGAAAATGTCAAGCCGTGGAATCGCAGTTGTTATCGTTGCGCGCCGGCGCGATTCACGTCATTTGAATGGGATGTTTTCCCGTCCGTTTCGAGAAAAATTCTAAATTTCCCTCATACTTCAATGGTTTATGTTTTTCTGTACATTTTCTGCTGTTCTTTGTCGTATAGGACTTTTGTAAGTGAAGAAAAAGAGCTGCTTTTTCGACAATGATACGGCGCATTTCATGCCATTCACTTCATCAATTCAATCATTTTTCATTACTACTATACTTTAGGAGTTGGAACAGCTTGAACTGTAGAACTGACTTCATTCCAAAGTCTCTATGAGTTTTTTGGCTCTATAAGCTTTTGATTCTGTTTCATATTATCATCAAACCCGCTGTGATTTCTAAGCCACGAGCTAACTACTTGGGAGGTGAAGCGTGATTTTCTCTTCGCTAACACAATGCGCTGTAGAAGCGTTCCGAGAAACCAAATACATATTAGAATCTCCATTTCTCAAGCTATCAAATGACTACTGAAAGTCCAATGAAGATGTTGTGTCCGACGAAAAAGGCCTCCTCATAACAGTGCGTGCAAAGCAACGCACCCCCCCCCCCCCCTAGCAGAGTTAATTAAGAAAAGTTTCTTTAAATGTTACGAAGGCTAAGTTGTCCTTTCGTACCACCACGTATGGAACCGTCGAGCCATCGAACAATCTGAAGGAGAAATCAGCAGAACTCCATTTGTTACCCCGTCGCTTGCCAAAATTTTTGGGAGACATATGAGCGGAATCAAACCTCTTGGTGCTCTTCTAGTTTGGGCAGGTTTGGCTGGTCTTCCATGCTAAGAAATGCCCAAGCTTTTTCACTGCGTGACCTCCTACATGGGTAGGACTCAACGCTTTGTGTTACTTTTTGAACGCTATGGTCACTACTAATGTTGATCTTGGGGAAATCAATTAGAGGATTGATCCACTGGAGAATAAGGGATAAAATGTTCGGTATTGATCCAGTCATCCGAAAGGCCTCCATTCGAGTTTTATTGAGCACTGTAGAGGTGATTTGAGGGCTTATTTGACGTATGAGCGCTGTGGCGCAGTGGTTCGAGGTGTTATGCGACCCATATGTGGCCGATCAGTCGACGTCTGATGGATCGATCCTCCGCTCAAGACTCATCAAACCCTCTCTCTTTTCGGTGTCGGTGATTAAAAGCAAATGTAGGGCGCATCCTTCAGAGATTCATCAACGCCCAACCTTTCTTATTTACATGGCCTTTACAAGGGTTTATAGAGGCTTATCAATGATTTAATTGGTCTCGGCAGCACTTGAATCCGGGCAATACTCGTGTAGCATGAACAAACGTTTTTTCTCTCAGGAGAATTCCATAGACAAATTTCTAAGTGTTATATGTCAAAATAACCGCCAGAAGCTGCTCTAAACGTTAGTAAAAACAAAAACTTAAAAGCATGGAAAATAATCAGCAAAAGCGAGAAAATTCGGGAAATTTTCTGCCAACCCAATATCTGAGATTTCCTCTTCAATTTCTTGCAGGTTTTGTACTGTTCGAAATCTCCACCAGAAATGGCAAGTGCACAAGAGCAGGTAATAGTTCTGGGATTTCTCGAGAATTTGATGGTAATGTATATGCTTTCCCTTTCATTCTTCCAGGCTGTGGCCGAGAAGAACCTGGGAAATGCTGCGTACAAGCTGAAGGACTGAAGAGGCCCACAAGCACTATGATAAGGCCATTGAACTGGACCCTTCCAACATCACTTTTTATACTAATAAAACAGGTAAGTCGGAGAATTCTTTTTGATCTATCTGCTCTGCTTGACGTATTTTGTCAGATTTGGATGCTAAATATAAGCGGAATTGCCTCTATAAGAATTCCAGCGGCCTATTTCGAAGAGCACAATACGACGATTGCGTAGAGATCTGTAAGAAAGCTGTTGAAATTGGACGTGAACAACGTGCTGACTTCAAGCTGATAGCGAAGTTTGTTTAGTGGACTTTATTTCTAGGATTTTACAAGACAAAATTTCAGATTTCTATACGTTTTAGATTTTAGAAAATTCTTTATTTGGATTTAGTCCTTCCAAGACAAAATGTATTCAGTTGGGTGCGCGGCTTTCTAGAGGCTTTTCGCGCTGGAGAAGCTTGTTACCTTAGATTTCTGGTACTTATGTTTAGCACTTTGTTATCTATCTTCCCAGTGTTTTTTGCACTGTGTGAACCCCAGTACTTCTAGCATCAATTCGTTTTTTCGTCTTCGTCTCGAACATCTTGGAGTACTGGTTGAGCAGGTCTCCTGCAGGGCGTTCGTTGCCGGAGAGTGTTGGGGATGAGGTTCGGTCCCACGTACTCCGCGATGGCCGTCACCACCACTCGGCCACGGCTTCCCTTATCTTTATTTGTACACCTTTACTCATTTACTCTACTTCCCCCGTCATCACAATTTCTTGCGAGAATTCCAGCACTTCTTGCATTCGGTCCGTTCCCTTTCTCTACTGAATTCTCTACAAAGGTGTCTGGTCTTCTTTATGAATTTTCGCGGATCACTGGTCGTTTACTTGATTGACGGTTGAGGAATGTTAGGCGAAGGGATCTAGCCAGTGTATCGCTTGTCACCTCGCTTTCGAGTATACTGCACCACTAACCACTGAGCTACTCGGTCCTCCCGTTTCTGTATAAACATCAGAAACAGATATTCCACAGGCTGAGGGTTTCTCGATGCGTAGGAAGTTTCGTTCTTCTACAAACTGTAGTTGTTCTCTTGCTGGTATAAGCACTTTTGAGTTTACGCGGGACTTCGGCGGAGATTACTGATTGGCTGTGTAGAGTGGTTAGACATGCTCTGCGGCGCGAGCGTGGTCAAATAATGGCTCGATCCCGCACTCTAACCTCACGAAGCTTTCCATCCCACCGAGGTCGTTGTTTTGGTTTCAAACTTGTCTGGGAGGGTAGCGGCACCGGTGTAATAGATCCGTAGGCCACCGCGAATTTGTAAAGACCAAATATGTATTCAGTCGTCTTTAACGATGTTTGATGAAATGGAATGCATGATGCATACCTTAGCGGTTGATCAACGCCGAGCATTATTTCATGAGGAAAACAAGCATAGAGTGTTGTAGGTTGAGACCGTCTGCAAGTATCTATCACTGGATTGTGCTACGTCTTCCACACCTAGACGCAGTGTCCTTCCCACTGCTGAGTTTTTTTTACATGGAATAGGTAACAAGTAGCTAACTTTTTCTTCCACAGGACAATGGCCAGAGCTGGAAATGCGTATTCGAAGGCAGGGGACCTCAAAGAGGCTTTGAATTGGTACGAAAAGTCCGTATCTGAGTTTAGAGATCCGGTGAGTATGACTAGATTTCCTCGACCTTGTGTAACAGTTTTCTACTTGTTCCGCTTTACTGATGTATATTATTGAATATTTTGAATTTTTTTGAAGGAGACGGTGAAGAAGGCGAAAGAATTGGAGAAAGAGATAAAGGAACGCGAACGTGTTGCTTACATCAACCCAGAAATAGCTCAAGAAGAGAAGAATTTAGGGAACGAGAAATTCAAGGTGATTTGGGTCGTGTGGTCACTCAACATAGTCTATGTACCTGGAAATTTCGTTTCAGAATGGAAATTATCCTGGTGCTATGAAACATCACAATGAAGCAGTCAAACGTGATCCAGATAACGCTGTACTCTACTCGAATCGTGCTGCTTGTTATACGAAACTCATGGAATTCCAACGTGCATTAGATGACTGTGAGAACTGCATCAAACGTGATCCGAAATTTAGTGAGTTTCTTTTGACAGCTCCTCACTGACGTTCTCTTTTCAACTGCTCAAAACATACAGAGTGATTTCTGATATTGTCACATATAATTTCCAGCTAAGTGCACATTTCAGCGATCCCCTTTCGTGGGTGGGGCGAAGGATATATTATGTGAGGAGTTGCTAGCGTAGACGTAGAGTTGTGATGTCTCTCAGCACTAGCAAAGTGCTCTCAATCCAGCCCAGCAGATTTTCCATTTTTTCTCGGTCGACAAATTGCTAGCAGCGTTCTCTGAGAATCTTTGTTTGATCCACAAGGCCCAAAAGTGTTGTAATACGGCTAACGAGAGATTCCACGGCAAATCGACTACGTCATCATGCAGCCAATTTGTAAAGAACCACCCAGTAAAAGCCCTACCCGCATGCAAATGTGAAGTGCTTCGGGTTCTATTAATGCAAGGAAGCGGCGCAAATGCAGATAGTGTTGGAACTCTTACAGCATGTATTGATCAGTCGTGTTGAAAAATTGTATTATGGACTTTTATCACCTGTGCAAACTATAGGTTCACACGAAAAATGCGACATCTTCGAGTGCGTCGTGGCGCAGTCGTTAGTAGTGCGGTGTATCAGGAAGCAAGGCGCTACATCGACTATTTGTCTTAGTTCTCTTTCCCAGCCAATCAGTGTACGCCCTAGAGAACTTTTAAGCTTGACAACCTTGAAATATCAAAGAAAAATCGTCTCGACAGTATGCTACGCCATCCACGAAGGCGAACTTCGAACAGCATCCGACGATGCGCGTGAAATGTTCGACGACCTCTATAGAGATTACGAATTGAATGCACGAATTTCTGGGATTCGCGCACTATTTTGTGATGACGGGTCGTGTTCTGAAAGTTGTGACTTCTTGTGTAACCCAAATTATAACCGAATAATCTGTGCAAACACTATTAAAATCTTCAACAAACTGCCTAGCAAGACTTTAGTTTGAATCGGTTGTTCCGGTAACACAAATAGTTTACAGGGCTTCGCTAAGGATACGATTGGTGTGCCGATTATGTATAGTATTGAAAGTCTAGTTTCTATCATTTAATGAGGACTGTGTTCAATAATCCTTTAGGGACCGTGGAGCTACGGCCACTGCATTGCTGACTGGCAACTCTGGACGGTGTGCTCCCCTCCCCTGCATCTCTAACCCCCCAGCGCGCTGCGTCTAACATTGGCACGCTGGGAATTAAAAATGCTTAGGTAGGGCAGACCGTCCACAAAAAACGAGTTACAGATGCAGTGGCCGCGAGTCCACAGTCCCAGAAGGGATAATTATTCTCGTAGTTGGGCGATTACTTTTAGGATGCATCACAAACACATGTTTGAGTCTGAGAAAGTTGTTAATTATATTCATGGCATTCTAGTCAAAGGATATATCCGAAAGGGAGCAGTATTGACTGCCATGCGTGAGTGGACAAAAGCGAAGCGTGCATACGAGGATGCTCTGACAATAGATCCCTCCAACGCTCAGGCGATTGAAGGACTGCGCAACTGTTTCCGTAGTAACGACGTGGATCCAGAAAAGGTTGTGAGATAGATGAGATATTAATGAACGTCACAAATGCAACCTTTCATGACGCTTATTCCAGGCTCGTGAGCGAGCGTTGGAAGACCCTGAAGTGCAAGCCATTCTACGTGATCCTGGTATGCGGCTGTTACTGGAACAAATGAGTCAGGTTAGTATGGAGTAAGCGGTTTAGGTTTGACTATTAGGATAATGCTTTGCATGACTCCAAGATGTTTGAAGGATCCTGGGGCAGTCAGAGAACATCTTCAAAATCCTGACATTGCCGCCAAACTTCTGAAGCTACGTGAAGCAGGTATAATCCAGATGAGGTAAACTGCGTATACCTGCGTAAGACCATTCATTTTCTTTCCGAACATCTTATGATTCATGTCTCGGTGTAGATTGTTATCAGATGAATTCACAATGTGTCCACATCACTTAAGCTTTGTTGCATTCTCGAGACATTTTGTTACTACGGTACTACCATTGATGGTCATCAGCTTTTTTGACCCGATCTATGTGGAGACTGGTTTTTATCGTGTCGTTCTTTTTGTTTATCTGCTACACAATAAATATTCGTGATAACCGCTTTATGGTTGTGATTGGGTTTTGGTTATTTATTAGTTGAAATACAACATAATGTGATACTATGTATCCAAAATAAGACATCAGGACTTTACAGTTGATGGTAGAGAATGTGGAGTATCAGACATTGGTTTTTTTTTTTGATTATCCGACTCGAATTTTCATTTCTTCTTGGACAACCGAAGGGAAGCCAGGCCTATGTTCCGGAAGCAGGCGCAACAAATGTAATTGAGTTAAGGAGAGTAAACCCGTAGATGTGACACATAGTAAGGGATGTGAGGCTCTCGGTCGGCGCATCAGCAAAGCGGTAGTGGATTGAGCGCAGCCGGAATAGCTCCCTTCCATCCTTTTGACCCTTTGGGAACAGCAGTTGAAATTGCTGCGTATTACTTCCGCTAAATTACTGGGTTTTTCCTCCCTTTGTTCCGGAAAAACTTAGGTTCCTTTTACTACTGTGATACTCCATGGCTTTCTGCACACCTTTCGTGAAAGTTGAGAAATACGTATATCGCCAACGGTTTAGTTCTCTTATTGAGAAGTAGGGATTTTAGAACACGTGGGCGCTTTTTTTCACTAAAATTGTCTCTGCAGGAGCCTTCT
Source organism: Parelaphostrongylus tenuis (assembly GCA_019055375.1). Lineage (NCBI taxonomy): Eukaryota > Metazoa > Nematoda > Chromadorea > Rhabditida > Metastrongylidae > Parelaphostrongylus > Parelaphostrongylus tenuis. Next base: position 12,090 of record JAHQIW010003770.1, read on the forward strand.
AGGTGATACTCTACAACTTTAGTGGTAATATAGTACCCAAGGGGTCTAAAGTTCACTTTAGCGACATAACAGTTCCGCTGTGAAATTCGAGCGGGCCAGCTACTTTAAGTGCAAAACGTAGTCTCCGCCTCGTTCCTGCAGAGTACAGATTTCTGAACGAAAGGAGAGGTGGAACGCTTTTTTTGGGTCAAGCGTTCAAGACCAATTTTTTTCTGCGTGTGGTTATTCAGCTCTGTTGAAGGTGCTCTGAAGCATACACGTCTCGGTTGAACGGTCAATGTTTTGATCTCTCCCCAAAGTCTCACAGAACCTTTCTTCGCTCCGGGGTGGGTGTGATATAATTTTTGAGAAGGATCGCAGCACTAATTTGATACATCGGTGAGTCACCCCGCAAGTCATTATAGGGGCGAAAATGCATTAAATCACCTTAAACGAAGCTAAAAATCAAAGATAAATGCATGGTGTTTTTTCGAAGCATTTGCCGCGCCAGAAAATCCATCTTCTCTATTTAACTTTTTATCCTAACACGTAAAGACTTGTTGAAATTTATATGTTAGATGGCGACAAATTTGTAAAACAATCTCATTCACCGAATAGGAATTTTTCATAGTCCCAAAAATCTAAGCTATCTAAGCCAAGTTGTCACTGTTGGCTCAGATAGCAATTATGAGATATGTTGAAATTTGTGCGTGGTGTTAAGGAAATACTTGATAAGAACGGTATAATATATGTCCACAGCATAAGCACAATGTTGGAATCATTGGAATCCACAACATTGAATGATAATTAATGGTCTAGAAAAAGAACTCTGTCGCGCGAGTTTGAAGCACAGATCTTTCCTTTCTCCTTCAGAGATGCCGAAAGAGCTTTTTCTAAAAGCAAACACATTTTTGACGTTTTCCAAACTTGTGCTATCGTAAGAATATTAGCACTTCGAAGAAGGACGTTTGCCTGGCAACATTCAAGCAAGATAAGAAAGTAAACGTTTACTCGTAGGAAAAATAATTTTATTTTCGATTTTACACCCATATGAAGGGTGTTTTGATGAAGCGACCCACGTAGAGCTCTAGCCAGAGATTGAAGCTTTCAGATGATTACTAACCAGCGAATGAGATTATTTTACATATTTGTCGGCGTCGAAAATATAAGTACCTACGTGTTTTTTACGGCGAGCTCGTCAACCTCTTCCATAAGAGCGGCGGAAGGTTGTTTCTCGAAGGCGACCAGTACATGCTTCTCAGTGCACTTCTCAACTGCTTGACTAAAGGCTTTTTGCCAATTCAAATGCGTCTAAAAGGAGGTGCACTCAAGTTTGGCCCGGAAGCAAGTAGTCTAATCTCTAGATCTTCCGGCACCTTCAGAACGGATAAAGTCACTTTAGTGAGCATTTGACGGCCTATGCGCAACCTTGGAAGACCCCACTTTACATCAAAACTAACCGACAAAGGATTACTCTACTGAGGAGATCTGTGAACTGATCAAAACTACGTTCATAACCACTGCATTTGAAAGCTAGAAGTTCGCACATTCGATAAGTCACGGTCCTTCTTCTTTCATAATACGCTGACTTCTGTATCGTAAACCTTTATAATTCATTGGATATCATCCTAAATTTTTCAGTTAAATCGTTTTGCTCGTTATTCTGGATTAATTATTTGGTTTTATGTACGAATATAGTTAGAAACCTTTTCATCTCAGACTGTAGAATTTTCAAATGTTATCTACAATATATAAACCCGTTTGTAATACGACGCTATGTCAGCGACGTACATATATATAACGCTACGCACTGATGTGTTCGCACATCATAAAGCTCACTTTATGTCGCGGGTCACAAAAGTATCTGAACGAATCGGAGGCGTGTTGCCTCACATCGCTTGTGTTCACTGAGGTCGCTTACGCTCGATTACGACAAGTTATTGTCTACACATGACTGGGAGTTGATGATAGTACACTTTCTTCCGAACAAATCAACACTTTTGAATCGGAGGTGAGTGAAGTCCTGGATCTATCGCACTGTGGGAGTTTGAAGCGAGTGCTTAACTAGTAACCTTCCAGCCGTCCTCGGCCGTCCAGCTCGAATGAGTCGCCGTAGCTTCAGCACACGGCTCCACTTTGCATAAGGATAAGAGGTCTTTTCGTCAAACCACGTTATCAACACTTTTACGTTCCAAGTCCTATAAACACGAGTGGATTCCCAATTCGTTAGATTATCGCTTTCTGAAAGAGTATCTAAACTGCTCGATCTTTCGTCGATCCGAAAGATGTTTTGCACAAGAAGAGGGTAGCTAAAGGATCAGCCACTGTCATATAGCCTTTCTATTGCTTCATGATCGAAGGAAAACTATAATTATTGGTTACTGGCCGGCACTGTAGTGCGCGCATTTGTATTGTAGTTTTGTAATTTGCTCCGCATAAGAGTAATTGGATAAATGTTTTTAGCAGTTGAAAGAATAGTCAGAGTAAACGAATTTCTCCCGAATAAAACCGATAATGGGTTAGTTCCTATCGTTGAATGTCCAAGTTAATTTATGCGATCGTTTCTACGAAGCAAAGTGTTACGGAGAGCCAAGTGGAAGAAAGTACAAGCTTCATACCTTTTCTCACCCTTCACTTCCAAATAACGCGCCTGTGAAGACATGACGGTATAGACTCAAGTATATGTTAGTTCTCATGCATGAAAATCGAAAACGTTTATACGAAACTTCTGAAGCTAATATAAATTTCAAGAATCCATGAATCAAGCACATAGAGGGTGTTTAGTGATTACGCATGACCTCGAGTCTGGCTAAAAAGCTGACTTGTTCTGGCCTGAGCCAGACACAGTCCTGACAATCCATGCAAAAGATGGTGGACTGGTCTCCAACGATCTACTCAAAGACTTATAGAAGAGGAAAAAGCTAAGTGTTCAGATGAAGCGGTATACTATCCCAGCAAAATTTGTTCATCAAGTTTCTCTTTTGAGGCTTCGAAAGTGTCTACATAAGTACACTGCAAGTCAATTTCACCTTTCCAGGCTTTGAAGGGCTACTGCCACATCATCGCTCACCACTGCGTTGTATAAATCTCGTTATTAGCAATCTTGCTTCTGGTCATCAGACGATGGAAAATTGAGAAAAACTGAATAGGTCATAGATCTAATTGCTCGTAGTTTTCCATGAGCTACGCTTGCGAAATCCAAAAATCCATCTTCGTACTGTCATTTCCCTTGATTTTCATTTCAAACTTTTCTATGATAGCGTCTTTCCAAATTGTTCGACATACCGATTTCATCAACTGCAACTTGCTGTCAAAGGCCCTTTCTCCAACAACGATTCAAATAAAAACGAACTTCGATGATATCATTGGACATGGCGGAGGTTTGTAACAAAGTGACGAATTTCTGAGCCTTCACTGGCAAAATCACACATAAGAAACTGTACTATTCTCGTGATATACATGGGGTTCTCCAATGCTCATTAAAGTGTCCGAGAACTTTTTTCCAACATAGTAATCTGGCGTCCATTTCTTTGGATGAGTATATTCGCTTGTAGGGAATCGGCCGAGCCAAAGAGATCGCACTGCTGAGGAAGCTGAAAGAGCGAAATAGGCACCTGTCTGGTACTGTATAAGGGCCGTACCAGAACTCATAACGTGGTCAAACATATTATCATGTTAGCAAACTGTTATCGTAATAGTGTCCATGTCTTGGCGCGAGTGCGTTCTGAGTTCACGAACACACCATGGCCTGATGATACGTGTACAGAAAGAATTGCTTAAACTGTCAGCTGGCCATATTGACGTCTGTAAGCACATGAATAGTACCTTCTGACAATATATTTTGACACCTTTACGTCCGGCTATCCAAAGACCCTGTTGAAAACAATATAAAATCTGATAAAATATTTTGAGCCTTTCATAGGTTTGTTAAGGCCTAAACACGTGTTTCATCAGTAGCACGGTGCCTTTCGGTTCAGCCGGTTCCTTGCAAGAGGATGTACGCTTTAGATTCAAAGGAGTCAAGCACCATATAAGTGCCACAACAGACCTTATGAAGAGCTCAAGATATGCTATCAGGTTCAACATTCTGACAATGTATTTTGATCTTTTCATGTGGTTTATTATGGGCACTTATACAATGCAAGACGCGTGTTTCGGCATTACAGCCTCTCATTCACGGTGCCTTTCGTTTCAGTCGGCTCCACGGGTTAAACCTCCTACATATAGGAATCGACGATAGTAACTATTTGGGAAATAATTAGTGTTTCTTTATTATTGTGCATTTTCCCCACTAATTGTTTCCTGTGGCTCTTGCTATTTTAACTGAATTTTATTAAAATTAGTTTATGCTTTGAGAGGTTATATTGTATGTATTTTCCTAGACACGTTAACATTGCTTCCAAGTAAGCATGGCACAAGCCGAACTTTCACTGCAAGCCATGCTTAGACACGATAAAATCGCCTTCAAGTAAACTTGGCAGGAGCTCCTCTGTTGCATTTTCGTCTTGGTGCCTAATATGCAACTTATTATGCTTCCTAGCATCGATTGTTTTCCCGCGATCCTTTGTGCTCACGTTTTATATTGACGATATGGCTTCTGTTTCCGGTTAGACAGACTGTTTGTCATTGGCCCATGTATAAGTGAATTATGAACATGCAATGGCAGAGGAAGCTGATTTTCTTTGGGCTATGGTCCGCTGATCTCGTGCAGGCTGGTTCCGTGTCTTCCAGTATTCCAGTTAACCGTACGACTTCGTATTTACTCGCTCAGCGATATAACACTAGCCTGCTTATACTGAATTGTCATTATTGGAATGGCAAAGCTCGTGTAAATTCAAGCACTCCACTTCGAGTTAGTAACTTTCGGCGCTAAAGACTAACCCGAAGCCCACTACTGAATAGCCAATACAGGGACGCCGAAATATTAACACTTGCCGTAATGTGATAAATCACTGGGCGAAATTCTCGAGAGGAAAGGTATGACAGTCTGCTTATTATCTTTGACTAGTTAATTGATTCTATGTGGGAAATAGTGAGAAAGCTTGTTCAACTATAGAATTTTCAAATGTTATCCAAATTATATAAACTCGTATGGGGTATGATGCAAGTCAGGCGACCTACTTATATATAGCGTCGTCGTGAGAACGATAGGACATGCTTATTCCATCTTCTTTAAGCGCTAACTAGAGGGCTTACGGCTCTCCACCGTTTTGACTCCATTCGTGTTCACTGATATCCTTTATGTTTGATTCCGACAAGTTGGCGCTTATTATCGCAAATATTCACGAATTGGTGAAAATAAAAGTAAATATGAGGAATATCTCAGCTAAGTCGTAGGTGATTCAAAAGTTGAATTTGTAACACTACGTGAGTAAAAACGACACTTTATGACACTTTATTAATCCGTCTTCACACCGTTTTTTTTTCACTGTGCGGATCCCAGTACTTCTAGCATTCAATTCGTTTGATCGTCTTTTTCTCGAAACTCGTAGAAAACTGACTGAGCCAGTCTCCTTGCAGTCTCGAGGATATCCTAGTTGTAGCGTTCCGTAAGGCGTTGTTGTTGACTGCCGGAGAGAGTTAAGAGGCAGAACTCGACTCCACGTGCGCCGCAGCGAGCATTACAACCACTCGGCCACGGTGCCCCTGTTTACCAAAATAGATTGTATAAGTAGCCATTCAATCGCGAGTAGCGTTCAGCTTGAATGAGTTCGCTTAGTTCCAACACTCACCTTCGCGATATCGTCGAGTGATATTGTCGTCAACACTCTACAACTTTTGTTCTAGGTCCTATAAACACGAATGGAATCCCGATTCGTCGAATCATGGATTTGTGAAAGGGGTACCTAAACTGCTCGATCTTCCGTTGATCAGAGAGATGTTTTAGCACAAGTAAGAGGGTAGCTAAAGGGACAGCGACTGTCATAAAGCCTTCGTTATGCTTTATGCATCAAGGAAAGCTATCATTAATGATCACCGGCCGCCGCTCTAGTGCATATATCTGTGCGATAGTTTTGTAGTTTGCTCCCATAAGAGTATATGGATAGATGTTTTTAGCCGTTGAACGAATAGTCGAGTATACAAAATTCTCCCGAGCAAATCGAAATCATACTATTTTCTATGTTTGAATGTCCAAGTTGATTTATTCGAATGCTACTACGAAGCAAGTGCTACGTAGCCAAGTGGTAGGAAGCAGTAGCTTATTATGTTTTTCCACCTTTCACGCACAAATTGCGCGCCTGTGAAGATCATTTCCGAAGTTGTATGCTAGATTCAGATCACAACATCATGCGATATAGGTTATCCAAAATGAGGCGTCAGGATACCATAGTTGATGGTAGCGAATCTGATGTACCAGACATAGGTTTCTTTTCGATTATCCGAAGTCGAATATTCTTCTGTTCCCGTATGACTGAAAAAAACCGAGACTTATGCTTTGGCAAGCAGGTGCAACAAATACATTGGGTTAAGGAGAGAAATTTGTAGATGTGACACCATAGTAAAGGATGTGAGGCTATCGGTAAGCGCATCCGCAGAGCGGTGGTCAACTGAGTGCAGTAGGAGATTGAGTCCCTTTCTTCTCTTTAACTCTTTCAGGACAGCAGCTGGAAACTGCTATGCACTATTTCAATAGATTCTTACCCTCCGTTCTCAAAAATTTAGGTTCCTCTCACTACTGTGATACTTCATGGCTTTCTGTACATCTTTCCATAACACTTTTTACAGTATAAGCTTGTGGGCGCTCTTTTTTACCAAAATTGTTTTTACAGAAACCTCCTCGGTGATCTTATTTGTTTTTTTTTGTAACGTGGTGCCTAAAGGATCTAAGGTTTACTACAGCGATATAACAGTTCCGCTGTGAAGCTCAAGCGGTCCAGCTACTTTGAGTGAGAAACGTAATCTTCTCCTCGTTCCTATAGAGCACTACAAATGTTTTTCTAGAGGGACGGAGAGGAGGAACGCTTTTTCCAAATCAAGCCATTGAGGCCGATTTTTTCTGCTATATCTAGCTTATTCAGCTTGTGTTAGATGTGCTCTGAGACACACACGTGCTCGATCAAGCGATGATCAATGTTTTGATCTCGCGTCGAAGACTCACAAAGTTTTCCATTGCTCAGGGGTCGGTGTGATGTCAATTCTGGATAGATAGCAGCACCTAATTTGATAGATACATGGGTAGGCCACCTTCAACGTCATTGTAAAGGCTAAAATGCATTCAATCACCTCATACGAAGCTAATAATTGGAGTTGAATGCATGGTGCTTCTTTGAAGAATTTGCAACGCCACAGGTTCTACTCATTTTCATTTCTAGCTTTCTATGACTGACACGTGAAGACTTGTTTTCGGAGAGCTCGTCACTCTTTTCCAATAGAGCGGAAGAGCTTGCTTCTCGAAGGCGAGCACTACCCGCTTTTCAGTGTGCTTATTAACTGCTTAACTAAAGACCTTTGACAATTCAATGCACAGAATAGAAAGTGCACTTAAGTGTGGCCCGGTAGCAGACAGTCTAATCCCTGAATCCACCGGCATCCTCAGAACGCATGGAGTCACTTCGGTGCGCATTTAACGGGCCTATGCGCAACCTTGGAAGACCCCACTTTCCATCAGAACTAACCGAAAGAGGATCACTTTACTAAGGAGGTCTATCAACTGGTTGAATCGGCGTTCATAAACACTCCGTTTGAAAGCAAATCGTTCGAACGCTCGAAAGGTCACGGTTCTTCGTCCTTCACGATACATTGATTTTTTGCATCAATCCCTTCTAATTCACTACTTTCTTGCTAAATTTCTGAGTTTTATCATTTTGCTTGTTGTGCTGGATTATTTATTTGGTTATATGCGCGAAAATGGTAAACAAGCTTTTAATCTCAGACAGCAGAATTCGCAAATGTTATCTACAATACATAAATCGGTTTTGTGATACGACACGTGTTGTTAGCGACGTCTTCTATATACACGTTGCCACGGTTGGCGGATGAAGTTCATGTCCTCACATTTATGCTGCGGTTCGTAACACTGTCTAAGTGAATCCGAGGCGTATCGCCTCGCTTCGTTTCCGCATCGCTCGTGTTCACTGAGATCGCTCTACCTTCGATTACGACAGGATACTGTCTACAGATGACTGAGAGTTGATGAAAATATAAGTTAATTTGAACAAATCAACACACTTGTATCGGAGGTGAATCAAAATTGGATTCTATCGCATTGCGAGAGTTTGAAACGAGAACTTAACTAGTAGCCATCCAGTCGCCCTGAGCCATCCAGCTCGAATGAGTTCGCCTGTAGCTCCAGCACTCGGCTCCAGATTGTATGAGGAGGAGTGTGCTTTTCGTCAATACGCTTTCTCGACACTTTTATACTCTAAGTCCTATAAACACGAATGGATTCCCGATTCGTTAGATCATGGCTATCTGAAAGGGATACCTAACCTGCCCGATCCTTTGTTCGATCTCGAAAGATGTTTTACATAAGTAAGAGGGTAGGTAGAGGGACAGCGACTGTCATGTAGCCTTGCTATCCCTTTGTGATCAAGGAAAGTCATAATTATTGCATCGCGCCGCTCTACTGCATTATATGTATGGTAGTTTTGTAATTAGCTCCACATAAGAGTAGGTGAGACAACTGTTTTCAGTCGTTAAACGGATAGTCAGAGCAAACAAAAATACTCCTGAACAAACCGAAAATGGATTAGTTCCTGTCGTTAAATGTTCAACTTGACTTATCTGATCGCTTCTACGAAGTAAAGTGGTACCGACTGCCAACTGTAGGATATGCGGGCTTATCACCATTCCTCACATTTCACGCACAAATCGCGCGCCTATGAACAACATGTTTCGAACAACTCCTAGTGTGCGGACAGGTAGAGAGGCGAAAAAGGAGTTATGGACTAATGCATAATCATAGGGACGGTCGCTCAATCTCTCGCAAAGCATATAAGCACGAATGCATTGGTGGAATGGATAGAGCCGCTCTACATTCGTGAAACAGCACGTAAATATAAACTAAACTACTGCTTACTAGGCACACGTGGGGCACAAAGTATCACTGAAAATAGTCTGATGTTTAGTTCAGCTCTCGCGCATGAAAATCGAAAACTTCTCCACGAATCATTCTAGGCGAATATATTTCAAAAGTCCATTAATCGAGGACATGGAGAGTGTTTAGGGATTACGCAAAACCACTCGCCATAGCTCAGGTTGATTTGTTCCGCCCTGAGCCAAATCTAATCCTTAGAATCCATGCAAGAGATTATGGGTTGATATTCGGTGAATTACTGAGGGATATACGAAAGAGGAAAGCGGTAAGTGTTTGAACGAAGCCGTATACTATACCAACCAAAATTTGTTTATCAAGTTTTTTTTTCTGAGGGTGTAAAGATGTTTACCTGACTACATTGCGAGTCAAGTTGACCTTTCGAAGCTTCAAAGGATGATTGCCGCATAATCACTAACCACTGTGTTGAATAGATCTTTTTACTAACAATTTTGCGCTGTTCATGAAACAAAAGAAAGCTGGAAGAACTAAATAGTTCATAGATCTGGTTACTAGTAGCTTTCCCACCTGCTACACTTGTAAAATCCAAGAATCCATCTTCACAGATTCATATCTTTTTAATTTTTATTGAAGCCTATTCTACGTTGGTTTCCTTTCAATTTGTCCTTGTATATAGTTTGTTCCTTATATACCTTGTAATCTATCGACGTTTATAAATATTTTTTATTGATTGTAATTTCTTCGAAAATTCCCATTAAACAAATGGTTCAGGTGAGCACCAGCAAGGTTATGATTCGTTCCATTCAAACTTTTTTCAGCGCCACATCTTCGTGTTGGACCACTCCACCTGATAACATGACATAATAATTAATGTGTTTTATGAGATACCTTCTTTTTCTGTCGTCTATAAAGAGCGAAAAAAAAAACCGTCAAGTTTAGTTATGTCGACGAAAGTGAAGTTGCGTTTGAGTTACTCAAAATGCTGGAAATATTGTAGAAATTAGATAGATAAGTTTGTCGCCTAAATTCTTCTCATATTTACGTCTGGGGACGTCAAGTATGCTTATGGACAGAACACTGAAATTTTTTTGAAATGCTGAATACTTTGTGAAAAACGGATAATTATCAACATTAACGAGCTTAGAGGCTCAAAAGGCTTCATACACATATGGTTTTCTAGCAGACACATGTTAATAACTGCACATAAGGAGTAATCAGTGATTGTTTAATTTGATCAAAAAGACGGCGGCATATATTCATATTTGCACTACGGTGTGTGGGAGCAACTCTGTAGTGTAAGCTCTCTCTGTTTGAAGTCTCACGATTAACATGTTGACAGATGACATAACGAATATCTGTAGAAGGCTTCTATCTCGAACAGCTTATTTCCATTGTTTCCTGCTTCCAATTCAACACTTTTTCTGGCTCAGTTTGACTTCGCCACTCTTGATTACAAGAGATGGCATCCTTATTTTCAGAAATAATTCAAAAACTTCTTCTAGTCACCTTACTCATTTGCGCATTGATTGGTTTAATTAATGAAATCCTGTTGTCATGGCATTCCATTCTTGGTGGTTTGGAAGTTTCGTTAACAACAATCATCATGGAAATACCAAACTTACTGCCATCGTTAATTAAGATGTAGTCGTTCTGAAGTTGACGGAAGTCCTTCCTCTACCTAAAAGTTTTTTTGAGTGGGACAATTTTGTGAATAAGCAACATTGGTCCGGAGAGAAAAAATTTCAAGACACATACGTAGTGCGCTTATTCACCCTTAGTGAATAGATTTTCTCTGTCCAGGTGTTGCAACGATCTCCATTGATGTAATCGAAACACAGTCGGGTAATGCTGTATCATCTGTAGGGTAGAATCTGTAACAGATAAATCCAGGGTATCTGTCAAGATCGCTTTGCGCAAATGAACGAGTATCTGCTGCTCGTGACTACTCCTTTCGCATTTGAGCGCTTGAGTAGGAAGCAGTCTCTATTCCACGTGATATGATGTTCAAATTTTTATGATATTTGCGCTGTTATAGCAGAGGTCTGACCGAATACACAAGGTACTTTCCATTATACCGTGCCGTGCGTGTGATGATCTCACATTACGTCCGTTTTTTCTCATCTATTCTGATCAACTTCTTGTCAAGTAAGTTCTCGTCTTTGAATCTGTGAGCTTACAGAATTAGGGTTTCTCTTTCCCATTGTCTACTATTACGAGTATGTAATTCCTTACTGTTCCTATGTGTCAGAATGGTAACTAGTATCAATATTTCGCGAACAAAAGTTTAGTAGTGGCCGTTTAATGTGATTTAAATTCAGTTTGTGCTGCCAACAACAGGTGTCGACTTTCGCGAAGATATTATTTGTAGCGAATGTGGCACAATGGTTAGAAGTGCTGTGCGTCGCACATCAGGTCGATTTCGATCTCTCGCTCATGGCTCATCAAGCCATTTATTCTTTCGGGATCGGTAAGTTGATACCAGATTGTGCTCAGACTTATCTAGGAGGATGAGCAGCACTGACTCGATAGAAGGGGAACCCATCTCAGGGCATTTTAAAGGCCAGATATGCATTCAAGCACCTCACACGAAGTTAAGGAAATGAAGCGTCGTATACCATCCTGGTTTATACATTGGAGATAACGCACAACTTATTTAAGATGCGAGTTAAAGTGCGTTCCTACTGTCCTCGCACATAGTAATGAAATAGTTACTCAGAGATATTAAGCAAACTATTTAGGAAATAAGAAGATTGAAAACTATTAAGAATCCTAGCAGCAAATCTCAGTAACATTCGTACACTAGGCAGTTTGCAGCAGAAATTATGCTTTAAATAATTTTTATAACTCAAAGAAAGCTACACAGTTAGGGTTAGCTACGCATCGTGGCGAGTCGCACTGATTTCGATTCACATAGGTCAGAGCGATTTATACCGACAACTCATCAGCAACTGCAAAAAATTGCTTTGAATACCACAGTCTTCAATATCCTCACTTTGATTACTACAGTCTTATGGACAATTTATAGAATGAACGTAAGTATCTCTGGGCACAGCAAGCTCAGGAAAAAAATAGCAAATCTTGCGATTTGGAGCGCAATTTAAGCCCAGCTTGGTCCTTTCAATGTCGTTTTATGCTTAGCAGATTATCTCCGCTGGAGAGTGATTGTTGATACCAGTAATATAGCTGAAATACTAAAAGAAAAGCAAATAAACGGCATTGATAGTCTATGGCTTACACGAGAGACCTGAAAAGAAGCAGTTGTGGATTCTATACTCTGTTTCTTCCACTTTCACCACCCCCCCTCACCTCTCCGTCCTTCTCCTTCTGAGTTTTGCTTGCGTCTCAACATTCCTGTGGCTGCAATTCAGTACAATGAGCCATCCATAACTCAATAGCTACTTCGAGTATGCGCATCTGCATTTCCACAAGAGATTAAGTGTTTTGTCACACAAACCGTCCTTCGCTTGCGATAATCATTTTAATGTTTGACTAACATTGGCATAAATAAAGAAGAGTGTGAGAAGCAAAACGAGAAAGACCAATTAGCGGATGTTACCGGTAAAGACTGGATTGTTTTTTTTTTATTTTCTTCAAAAGCGACAAGCCAAAAAAGCACACCTCACAAAACTCTTCTCTAGCATCCATCCTTTTCCCTTATCAACAAAACCAGAAATAAAATTTTCCATCGACAGCAGCAGCTGTCATGAATAGTCGATGGAGGTCATAGGACAATAAAACTCTCTCCTGCATTTCTTTCCAAAGTGTCAAACATAACGATTAACTACTGAGCAAAGTTATCTGGACCTCTACGACGATATTTCCTACCCAGTGCAGCATATGTTTTCAATGTCAATATTGAATAAAAAATACAGCGAAAAGCAATCGAGTGTACAAGACTGCCGATATAGTGATTTATCTCACTTGACGGCAGTGTAAATCGTTCGTTGTCGCGTACTCTAAGTAGGAGGACTGGAGCACTACGAGAGATTTGGCTAAGGATGAAGGGCCAGCCCGACTGACGAGGCTGTCAAGGCCGAAACACGTGAATCGGGCTGTACAAGAGCCCATAATAGATCGCATCACATGTGGAGCCGTGCAAAAGTGCATCAATGGTAAAATACACCCCGTCGCGGAAACTCAACTATAGAAGTGATGTAGATTACACACATAATTCTGCTACTGACAAAGATTAATTGGAGTCTTTTCTTGAAACAAATAAATGTGCAGATGTCCGATAATTTACAAAAGACTACAGCAAATCGTCTCTGCTGTCAGAGCAACTAAAGATAGGAAACATGGAATCTTGTATGAAGGAGAGTGTTACAAAATAAGCAACCTGGATAAGGCTTTAGCGGCCTGTTTTCACTAATTCTGCGCAGTGCTTCCAACTTCGACGCTATTCCGGTGATTGATGAGTGACATTTATATTCGGTTCAATGAAGCTTCAATTTTACAAAGTTTTCTGAGTACACAGACCATTAATGTGGGCTATGGTCATTACTTCGCTAATTCTTCGCGAGTTCTTCATACAAGATATTCTACAACACATAGAACAACCTGTGTTTTTAGTTAGCACCATTAGAACTTCTTTGTTGTCTTGATGTTCTTGTACCTCACTATTTCGTCGTAGCTAAAGTGTGCGTGCCATGCACGAGTGAAAGTTCAACCAGACTCTGCAAGAAGCGATACGAGAGCGGACTTGCGCAGGCCATAGAGAGCCAGCCGTAATCACTCTCCTAGCGAAGGACCTGAAAGAAATGGAGTTTCATATCAGTAGTATAGGGCTCTACGTTCCTCTCAAAAGAGTGAAGCCCCCTTTTTAAAGACTCCTATCCGTAACAGATACTATTCGCTTTGTTGGTACACGGTGATATTACTCAAGTGACTATACCCGTAGAAATCTGGTTTATAAAAGAATTTAACGTATTTATTGCGACAAGATAATTGACCAGACGACAGAGTTTTTCAACGAATAATGACTTTTTATGAATTTCCAGCCACTTATGCTCCACAGGTTTTATAATTAGTGTTATTGTCAAAGATAGATGTCGTCGCTTCTTTAACGACATTTACTGCTCTCTCTCCTCCGCGTAACTTCTAACTCAGCAAGGGATCTCTACTAATCACATTAAAGATCGAGAAGGCTATACTTTCCTAAGAACACATTTTATGCTTCAACAAACTTCTTGTCGTTGTCAACCAATGACGGATATTTCACGCACTCGTCCTCATCTAGTATGGACTGAGGTAACTGTATGCACATCTATCCTTCACAATTACTCGTGGTGGCCTACCGATGTATCAAATATCAAGTCACCCTTCGATAACAAACTTGAAATGATCTATGCGCACTAATCGCAGTCATAAATAACATAAATAATGATAGTGAGTTGGATACAGAGTGAATTAGCAATGACAGAGAAACAACAAGTGGACTTCTGATGGTTTCCTCGTTCACACGACCTGTAGCAGAAACTGCTTGCGCTCGTAAACGAGACGCCCGACTAATATAAGCAGGTCGCTAATAGCACATCGTGTCACCGACCGGTTTATACATTGTAGATAACGCATGGACAGTTCATGGTATTTAGATCGACTCTTTCACCATTCTCGCATAGAGTATCATGTATTCTCTCAAAGAATAAACAAACTGTTAAGGAAATGAGAAGACTGAAAACTACGAGGGAATCCAAGCAGAGCATTTCAGAAACTCCTGTGAACTACTCATTTTGCAGCAGAAATTCTGCTCTAATTATACATCACAACTTAACATAGTTACTCACCTAAGATCAGCTACGTATCGTGACGAGTCACACATCTCAATTCGTATAAGTTATATGAATCGTTCACCGAAATAGCTAATAGTTGCCAAAAATCAAAATTACATTAAAATCGTTGAATTCTGTTTTCCTCGAAAAGTTTTCTGTTTTATTCCGAATGCAACAATTTGTGGAATTTACTTTAGTATTTATAGGCTCATGAAACATAAGAAATAAAAAAAACAGCGATTGAATATTGAAGCATTGTGATTTGGATCACAGCTTCAGCTCAATTAAATCAGATCAATATAGATATATACCTTGCGAATCATTTCGTTGACCAATGATGTTTGAAAGCATTGGCAAAATTGGATACGTGAAAGGAAGGTGAAGGAAGAGCCTTGATAGTTCAATGGCGTGCACATGAGCCTACGAAAATGGCAGTTCTGGATTCCAAGAACAACCTTCTCATCCTCGTTCTTCTCCATCAAAGTTGTGTTTGTATCTCAGCATCCCTCTGGATGCAGTTCAATACAGTAAGTTATCCATAACGATGTACCCGATACTCAAAGATTCTTCTTCGAATGTTTCTTTAGATCCACCACGAACACCTACTTGAGTGCCAAAGTACCTGCATTTTTGAAACTGTCGGAAGTATTTTGTCGCACAATCAAAAGTTTTGCTTTCGATCACGATTTGAGTGAGTGACTGACATTGGCGTAGATAGAGGAAAAGTGAGAAGCGAGGTAAGAAAGATAAGTAGAAAATGCTACCGCTATACAATGCTTGCTTTAACAACGGTAAACTAGAAAAGTAAGCAACACAGAACTTTTTCACATCGCCCACTCTGTCTTCATAAAAAAAACCTATGATTAAAAGGTCCACCGATTATATATATCATCATCTCGACGATGACAATGTGCCATCACTTGTGAAATTATGTCTTCATTGTGACTATGAGATAGCCTTGGTGAATTTTCACTACATATTACTGCAAGAACAAGTCACTAAAGCTAATAAAGATCTAACATCTGTGATTGCTGATATGCAAATACATCATAGACATTATTTGATATTCCAACGTAAACCATTTGTATTAGCTCTTATCGTTCATCAACAAGTTACTGGACTGACTACGGGGGTCTGCCATGCGTTTGATAATTACTCAGCCGACACTGCTTGCACTAATGCAAGGAAATTGTCAGAGTTTTGTCGCTAGACGTTAAAAGCGTAAACCCCTCGGAATGCGAGAATCACTAGTGTAACACCGATAGCTGAGCAGCGTGGCGGGCAATCCGCATTGACTCACGTTACAACGAAAATATGGAAATTTAATGGCTAATTTGAGGCTCTGAGAGAACATTATCACTACTCAAAAATAAATTATCACGAAATAAACTATTGTGACGGATTCTCTGACATAGACATATATCGAATTCTTATAAGTTTCAACAAGAGCCACACCACCATGAAACTAATTTTTTCTGCCATTTCATCGTTTTATGACTATAAATCCTATACTTGACTTAGTTTGCGGAAAGATCTTAGTATGTTCTACTAGAAAGAAGAAGAATAGGCTTAGTTTTGGATGGAGCTGTTTCACCTCACAAAAGATTTTTTGGTGTTGCGAAAGGATGACACGCAAAATCGTGAAGCGTTCCAAAAATTTTTTGGTACTATGTATCAAAACTTCGAGGTAAGGAAACTTTATCGCTACGAAGAGAAAGATGTTACTGGAGCGACTTCTTTGAACGTAATCTCACTCACAAAAAAGCCAGATGTCCTAGAAACTTTCACTAATATTACAAGCTGTGTGGAATGGAGTCACATTCTGAGGAAACTGTTCGTGTTCTCTTACTTTCATAATATCAATCAGCTTCTAGAGCTCTCAAAAATCGCATTTCCAAAGCAAAACGGAAAGAACTAAGTCATATTTTTATTAGTAACATCGGATGGTGTGACAGTGTATTTTTGAACCTTTCATGAAGTCTTTTATGGACACTTATACAGTGCAATACACGTGTTTGGGCCCTGCAGCCTCATCAGTTAGTTGCGCGATGCCTTTCTCTGAGCCAATCCCTCTCAGGGAAGAACCCCCTTGCGAATCGTCGACGAACGTGTTATATTGTCGCGTGCAAAATAAAAATTTTACCTACGGCAGAGATGACATATCAGTGCATGTCCAGTGACAGATCACATGGATCGTATGGAGCAGCATCGGATATTCAGCTGACGCGCATGGTGGACCAGGGCTTTTCACGTACTGATGGTTTTCCAGAACCGCGTGGACTTGGTGATAGTGAAGTGATTTGGAGAGGTGAGAACTGGACGAGTGCAAGGAATTCTCTTGAGGACATCCAACTAAAAGATACGTGGAGCACACTGAATTACTGCACATGGCCTTTGTCGAAAGAAATTAAATATGTACGAAAGGTTCATACTTACAGAACGATAGAATCACTCTCTTCTACATTTCTGTAGACGTTCAACTCTGAAGTGAATTAATAATTGAAAATTATCTGGAATTCTCATGAAGTGGCAGAGCTAGCCTTTTCAATGCCACATGAATTTTTCGCGCGCCGAGTGACCACTCCAATGACAATGTTGTGATTTTCTGAGTTTATGAAATTATATATCAAATTGTTATGAAACTTTTTCTATGCTATCTTATTCATACTTGTCTGCATTTCAACCATGTTTACTTTTCGTTTATAGTGTCGATAACGATTCACTTTTAGACTATGCTGCAAATGGATAAATCGTCAAGTGATCAATTATATCATCATTTTTACTCACGTTTCAAAGATTACGACATAAAAAAGATCAAATATTACGACATAAATTTTTCCGTTTGCATACCCTCTACTGTACGGTGCACAGAAATAAAACTGTTTGAATATTAGAAAGGAATGACTCGATAACTCGCAATAACTTATCGATTATCAGCGACTTCAAGAGTTGGAACTTACTTAGAAAAGTATAGAAGAGACGTTTTCCTATTGTTCCATAAAAATACTTCTTTCTTGCACATTTCTCTTTTGCCACTAGGCATGGGTACCGAGTCAGGTGCTGTGCATCATTTATTCATTAGGTCGTTCCATAGGCTTTGGTAGTGAGACAATAAATACCTAATTAACTAACAAGAAAAATTAGAAGTGTATAACTTTGGTACCCTTCGATTGCGCATTTTCTTGCAAATATTTTGGGTCAGAACCTGCCTATATTTGATTTATGATGGAGCTATCTTGGAAATAAATTCGCTTGCTATTCATGTACGAATTACGAGTAGGGGAAAATGCTGGTGAGGCGACGAGCAATGGAGCTTAGGGCGATGACACGGTTCCAGATGCGACGGCTAAGAAGTGGTTCGTGAAAAGCTGGAGAAAACAGTTGGAGGATCAGTCGTTCCCAAGCTATCCCCAGAAGGCTCTACTGATCATGCGCGCCGTTTCACTAGCCTTTTCCCGTAAGCGCCATTTGTGCATTAGTGGCAAGCGCATTCGTTCCCAAGACAGCTCCATCATGGAGCAAGAATAGGATAACTGTATACCAAAAAGTTCGCAAGAAAATACACAATCGATGTATATTAAAAATATGGAATTTCGATAACTTTCGGTTGGTAAATTTGATGTTTATTGCTCTAAGCCAAAATTCATGGAACGAGCTAGTAGTTGGATGCCCTTGTGACAATTTCTTCCAGCTCGTCCATTTCCCACCTTCCCAAATTACTTCACTATCACCATGTCCAAGCGGTTTCGGAGATCAATCACTTTCTGATAGACCTTCTCACCAGTCATATGCTTTAGATAGATATCCGTCGTTACATAACGATCTGGGTTTGTCTTTCTGCGGACTTTGCTCCAGTACATCGCTCATTTGGAATTGATAGTAGGTGCTGCTATAGTGCACGCTTGTTCGTAGTTTTGGCACAACAAGTTTCACTCATAGTTTTGGTTCTAACTTCTGTTGGTGCACGACAACCGATGACAAGATCTTAAAAAAGTTCTGTAAAAGGCTGGCAATTTCTGTGAGCATTCTATATGCTCAAGATTTCGCTAAAAGAATATATACTTCGTTCAACGAACGTAAAATTCTTCTTTGTCCAGGATTCTATAAATCTGTTCATCATACCTGTAGTCCTAACCGTTTAGATGTGGTATATAGTCACTCTTCATGGCGAATTCATTCGGTAAGCTATAATGAAAGGAATAGCTAGTGCTCGTAGAAAGGCAGAACAAAGTCTGTACTACAATTCTAGACCCAGAATGAAGGATTTGTAAACAAATAGTAATACCGCAGCCTTTCGCGGCGAGAGGAAGTTGAAATTGCTGTGCGTAGTTCTCAGGTTCTTTTGAGTTCCCTTTCTCCGTTTCAAATTTCCTAGGTTCCTCTTATTACTACAGTGCACTGTGGTTTCCTATATATCTTCCTGTGGTTTTGGAATAACACTCTTACAAGTCTTCGCAAAAATATCCAAGAAGAGTTGGAAGATGCGCTGTTCTGCCAAGCATGTACCTTTCGTATGGAGAAGATATTTCAAGAAGACTTTTTTTTCATTGGAAAAACTTTCGCAAAAGTTTTTTCGCTGAAACTTTATCTCCTGCCATGAATTAGTACGCAAAATATCTGAAGTTTACTATAATGATTGCCTAGAAATCCGTTGCGAAGCTCGAGCGACGAGCTAACTACCCTGAGAACGAAGCGTAATCCTCTCCTCATTTTCATAGCACAATGTGAGGACCTTCCGAGCAATCAAGCCTAGTTTCTCGCCGTTTTTCAAACCATCAAATGAATACTGAAAGTCTAGCCAAATTCGGAGGACAAACGAGAACCGAGCATGCAATGCGCTCGGAGGATGAAGCGTAATTTTATCTTCGCTGTTATGATGCACTGAGGAGGCGTTTTCAGACATCATATACGGAATTGGAATCGCCGTTTCTCAAGCTATCGAATGACTACGAAAATTCCGGTGAAATAGCTTAGTCCGGCGAAAAAGGCTAATAGTGTGTCCAAAACAACACACACCGTCCCAAAAGGGATTTATACATTTCCCAGGACCGACTATTTTTCAACCTCAGCATAGAATGAATATTTTAATGTTTTCATTGTTAAGCAGATGTGAGGTTGTGAATGATATTATTCACTACAACGGCTGACGTTTCGGCGGTTTTGCCTAAAAAGCTAATATTAATTTGAAATCTGTTCAGTCAAATTTTTTCTATAATTCCAAAAAAGAATGATTTAAGCTCAAAAAGGGGTTGGTACGCCCAGGGTCATACACCGGTGTTTCGGAGGTTCGTCGTCCTCATCAGTGACCCCCGCCCCACATTCAGCCCTGCATTGAAGCAGGGGGTTTCAAAAACAGTTGATCTTTTGAATTAGTTTTGATCTAACAGCAAATTTTTTCTGTAACCCAGGCAAAATAACGCAATATACAAATGTTTGGGTAGCCAAAGGAGAATGCTGGGTTGATACATTGCTGCTGGAAATGCCAAATGAGTCATTGTCATTTTTCTGGGGTACTGAGGTCAACGGGTCATTCTTCTAGAGTACTGCGAATGAACGAGTCATTCTTCTGGAGCACTGAGATCGAATTAGTCACTCTTCTGGACACTGAAGTCGACCGAGTCTTTTTTGAGTGCTGATTATAAATGGGTCATTCTTCCGGAGTACTGAGGCTGAATTAGTAATTCTTCCGGGTACTGAGGTCGAATCGATCATTCTTCTCGAGTATGAGAACGACCAGTGAAATGTCGACGAAACACGTTAACGGTGACTTTTTCGGGGCATACGAAATAACATTTTAGTGCAAAAGTATTGCGAGAATTGTTTACACGTCCCAGGCATTGCCTCGCCTGCCGTTCTCCTCTGGCATGCAGCTAGAAGCCATCGATTGTTCCGTTTGAGCATATAGTTATCATTTTTCCCCGATACGGCCACTCTCCATCTATTTCGTTCTTCAGCCATAGAATTCAGCTTTGTTTTAGATAGAGAGGGTACGTGGGGTTGCTGGCTGAGAATATAAGGCTTGTTAGAGTCTAACCCTTCAGGGAGGACAATAGAAATGTCTGCGCGAAATTCCATTCTCAAGCCACGCGCGATTTTCGTTACTTCACTAGAGTTTTCCCCGTTTCGAAGAAAGTCTTGGGTTTCTCCTATGCTTTTGATGCTCTATGCTTCTCTGTATATTTTCTCATGTTTTTTATGCGCATAAAATTTTTATGTTAGAGAAAAAGCGCTCGTTTGTTACGTCATCGTCCAATTGCTGGCATTCAATCGATTGTTAAAAGTCGTACGAAGAATACTATTATATAAATCTTCTAATTTGATACCCATTTTATCACTTGAAATCCTAAAAGTCTAAATACTGGGGTTTGCAGTGTGACAGAATGTTTTAAGCCTTTATGATGTCTGTTATGGCACTTCCACTGCTAAACGTACGTTTCGGCTGGGCTAGCAAATCTCATCAGTAGCCCATACCATTCGGCTATCCGACATCTATCATAGGGAATTGACGCCGAACATGTTACTCTCTGTTTAAGGCGAAAGGACCACTTAGCGTGATGTTCTTTCTAAGCAATTGATTGTTGATTATTGTTTGCCTGGCTTACGGCTTACGCCAGTATAGAGCTTGCTGTAATGATTACTAATAACTCAGCTATGAATCAGAAACAAGGCGAACTGCTCCGAAGGCGAAACGTAGTCATTTTTTCGTTGCTACATCGCACTAGGAAGGTTTTTCCAAAGAGCAAACCTATCTTTAGAATCGCCTTTTTTGAAACTACCGTATGACCACGAAAACTCCACTGAAAGAAGCTCTGTCTGACAAAAAAAAACCATTTAAAGGCCGGTGTATTATGAATGATACATGCGGCCCCAGATGATTGAGTACCACGAGGAAAATTGAAAATTTTTCTGCTGCTGAACCCACATAGTTAGAGATTTGGAACCATTTTGTTACCATTAGGAGAGTATGTAAGATTAGCTAGAAGTGAAAAAAAAGTATGCCAGGGCCACCCCTTGTAAATTGGTCTCACAATTAAGGGGCAAGCAGTTCTCACCCATCTTTAACCCTTTGGACAGCGTGGATCCCCGACCTCTGCGTCTCTGACTGGCAACTCCGACGATCTGCTCCACCTCCTCGCCATGTCTGACCTTCAGTGTGGTGCGTCTAACAATGACAAGCTGTTGCGCCTAACCATGGCATGCTATTGCCGCTAACAATGCTGACTGTTGCTGGAACCATGGCATGCTATTGCGTCCAATAATGACACGCTGGGTGTCAGAGATGCGGCGGACGTGGAGCAGACCTTCCAGAGTTGCCAGTTAGTCATGCAGAGGCCGTGGGTCTCCCGGTCGAAAGCGTTAAGGTTACCAGAATAAGCCGGATTATTTCCACATTTTTGAACAATTCTTTCCTTTTTAAACCAAGTTTCTCCCGAATTTTTCAATTTCAATGAGTAAGAATCAAAATTATAAAGGCCTTTAGATTCCCTTACGGCCGGCATCGCCACTGTCCTGTTGGGGAAGAGGGAGGGGGAGGACTGGGTGGACTCTATGGGAAGGGCCTCGCACTCGTCGCACTCGGCGCGATGCACGCGATTTCCGTCATCTAATCAGGATTCTTTCTCGTTTGAAGGAATTTTAGGCATTTTTTCTCTGGAAATTTTTGTACTAGACGATTTTCTCGACACCTTCATGTGCTCTTGGTCCATATAGAACTCTAATATGTGAAGAAAGCCGCCGGTTTATCACGCAGTCATGCTGCTCTTTCAGTCGATTGATTGTAATGAAATGTGAGAAGGATAATACGGCATAACTTCTTTCGTCTTGATATTCCCTCACTCCGTACAATATCCGGATGACGTCATAGTGAATGAAGATCAAGAAATACTTAACAGTTGGTCAAAAATGATCCCCCACCCCTCCCACTCAATTCGATGTCACTTCGTCGGTCGGTAGCTCTCGGCGAATCCTCGATTATTTAGCATCTTAGGAGTTGGCGCCGAATTAATTCTACGGCTTTTTTCTGTTGCTATCCTTTGGTATTGATTTTTCGTATATTCCCACATAGAGAATTAGATTCTTTTTGCAGAGATGTGATTTTTCCGTTGGAAAATACGGATTTTTAGAGGATATATGCGTTTTTTCTTCGCTGGAAATACCTTTATGGAAGTCTTCACAGCTACGTGCCATCTTTTCTTGATGATGCAATCTCCAGTCATCTAATCTTACTTATTATTACTATCAAATCCGCTGTGATGTTGAAGCGGCGCGGGCAATTAGTCTGAAGCGAAGTGAAGTGTTCTATTCGTTATGCCTGATAGTCATTTTTCGAGCCATGCACGTAGCCTGTTATAGGGCAGACTTGTAGAGCCTGAGACACGTGTTTCGACCTTGACAGTCTCATCAGTCGGACGGTATACCCTACCCTTCGTCTTTGTTTTCGCCAATTCTCTCTGGGGAACCGAACCCCTCATGCACTTTTGGCGAGAACGAACGTTTTGCACGTTCTATTAAGTGAAAATATCACTGAATGGACAGTGTTGTACACTCGATTGTTCTTGGCTGGTATCGTTGATTCATCTATCATACCTTTCGTTTCAAGGGGTTTTTTTTTTGAGACTAACTTCGCCAACTCTATATAAGGGGTTGGGTTTCCCCGAAAGGATTGGCAAAAAAAGATGAGGGTACGCCTGAGTTATGAAACTGTCAAGGCCGAAACATGTGTCTTATCAGGCTCTATAAGTCAGCCCTATAACGGATCACGTGCATGGCTCAAAAAATGACTGTCAGGCATATTGAGATTTGAGCGTAGTCGTAAGAGAACACTCGAAGCGAAAGGTGTTCTATTCGTTTAGTATTGAAATCTCCATTTCTCAAGCTATCGAAGGAGTATTGAAATTCCGGTAATAGTGCTTTATTTAATGAGTAAATCAAGCAAAACGAGTGGAAAACACACCGCACGGCTAATCTGAAACGGAATTCTCTCTTCGTCTTACAGCGTAATAAGAAAACCTATCCAGAAACTAGTTTTCTGGTTGAATTTTTTGTTTTCTCAACTATCAAATGAGTATTAACCCTTTCGGGACCGTGAACCCAACCCCCTGCGTCTCTAATTCCGTTCGTGTCCCCAGCGTCCCACTGTTAGACGCAAGGCGCTGGGGGTTAGAGACGCAGGGGGTTGGGTCCGTGGTCCCGCAGGTGTTGAAAGTCTAATAAGAAATGCGTGACCGGCCAAAAAAAGCCCACTAAAAGCCAAGTGTATCGCATAGAGTCCACGCCATCTTCATAGAGTTGAGATTTTCTTCAGAAACAGCGCGCGTCGTTCACACTTGTTCGCTGTGTACTTGTTTACTGTTTACTAGTTTGTTTACGTGTTTACACTTGCAGCACTTGTATAGCTACAACTTTATACTTAGTATTATTTGTAAGATCTGATGCGGTTGAAGTCGTTGCTATCGAAATCGATAGTGATGGTCTATCTTGTCATCTCTTGAGAAATATTCTCCTTTACAGTTCGAAATGGCGGCCCCTTCAGCTCCTGAAGTCGATGGCGAAGAAGGACGCAATCTGATACGAAACCCGGTAAGATTTCAGAGCAAACATTATGCCGAGAATTTCTAGGGAATGGAGCGCTTACGTTTTGAGCTCATTTTTCCGTAAATTTTACAGTTATTCAAATTTTCTCAACCCTCGGAAGCTCTACCGTTTTCAGCAACATAACTGCCTTAGGGGTTCTTTTCCGTTGTAGGTCGACAAACCTAAAAGTGACCTCATTCGCTGGACAGGAAGCTTTCATAGGAGTATTAGTAACCATTCGAAAGCTGAGACTTCGAACTACAACCCACGTCGCCGGTTTTTCAAAACACCCATTTATAACATTGTGATGTCCACGCAAAACTATGTCCCATACGCGCATCTTTCTCGTCGACAGAGCTCTTCCAGTGGACTATTAGCAATCATTCGATAGCGTATTTGTTGAATTTCCTTCTGTATTAACGTCAGAGAAAGGCTTTTTGAAATTGGCGACGTCGGGCTGTAGCTGGGAATCTCAGCTCTCGAAGGATTATGAACACTCTTATGAAAAGTTCTTGTCCAGAGAATGGGGTCGGTTTTTCATTTGTCCTCTCATATTGAAAAGAACTCTTAGGGCTTTAACCCACTGTGGGCGCAACGTAATCGATTTCGCCAGTGGCGCGCGATTTTCGGTTTTCAAGGAAGATTTTTTCCTTTGTTCTGAAAAATACTTCAGATTCTTTGTGCCGATTTGATAGAACATGATTTTCTCTACAGATTTATGTACTTTTTGTACATATATAACTTCCTGTATAAAGAAAACTCCGAATGTCAAGTGTGGTTTTATTTGCGCTCTCCCAATGCGCTAAGGAAACTTTTTCGATAACCACTTTACGTTCCAAATTTGCCGAGATTTGAGCTATGGAATGAGCTCAGTGTAGGCCAACGAAAGGAGGTCCACAGACTTCAGCTAGGCAAATAAGGCAACTGAATGTGAAACATAATTGATTGTAGCTACTGCAGCGTAACAGAAAGGCCTTTGTGAAAGCCAGGCTAAGTGTCAGAATGCCCGAGATTAAAGCTTTCAAATGATTGTTTGCATTTTAGACTAAAAGCTTTATCCAGCAAAAAAGACCTCTGGGACTTTGAAGGTCGAAATTCGTCCCGAAAACGTCAAGCCGTGGAATCGCAGTTGTTGTTGTTGCGCGCCGGCGCGATTCTCCTCATTTGAATGGGATGTTTTCCCCTTTCGTTTCGAGAAAAATTCCAAATTTCCCTCAAACTTCAATTATCTATGTTTCTCTATGTATTTTCTGCTGTTTTTTGTCCTATAGGACTTTTGTAAGTGATGAAAAGAGCTGCTTTTTCGACAGTGATACGGCGCATTTCATGCCATTCACTCATCACTTCAATAATTTTTCATTACTACTGTACTTTAGGAGTTGGGACTGCTTGAACTGTAGAACTGACTTTATTCCAAAGATTCTATAAGTTTTTTTGGCTTTATAAGCTTTTAATTCTGTTTCATATCATCATCAAACCTGCTGTGATATTCAAGCCACAGGCTAACTACTCGGGAGGTGAAGCGTGATTTTGTCATCGCTATCACAGTGCGCTGTAAAAGCGTTCCGAGAAACCAAATACATGTTAGAATCTCCATTTCTCAAGCTATCAAATGACTACTGAAAGTCCAGTGAAGATGCTCTGTCCGACGAAAAAGGCCTCCTCACAACAGTGCGTACAAAGCTACGCACCCCCCTTCCCCCTAGCAGAATTTATTAAGAAAAGTTTCTTTACATGTTACGAAGGCTAAGCTATCCACGTCCACTCGTACCACCACGTATATAACCGTCCAGCCATCGAACAATCTGAAGGAGAAATCAGCAGAACTCCATTTTTTGCCCCGTCGCTTGCCAATATTTCGGGAGACATAGGAGTGGAATCAAACCTGTTGGTGCTCTTCTAGTTTGAGCAGGTTTGGCTGGTCTTCCTTGCTTAGAAATGCCCAAGCTTTTTCACTACCTGGGATGTACTACATGGATAGGGCTCAACGCTTTATGTTACACTTTGAACGCTATGGTCGCTATTAATGTCGATCTTAGGGGAAACAATTAGAGGATTGATCTACTGGAGAATAAGGGATAAAATGTTCGGTATTGATCCAGTCATCGAAAGGCGTCCATTCGAGTTTTACTGAGCAGTTTAGAGGGTGAATTGAGGGCTTATTCGACGTATGAGCGCTGTGGCGCAGTGGTTCGAGGTGCTAAGCGACCCATATGTGGCCGATCAGTCGACGTTTGATGGTTCGATCCTCTGCTCAAGGCTCATTAAGCCCTCTATCTTTTCGATGTCGGTGACTAGAAGCAAATGTAGGGCGCATCCTTCAGAGATTCATCAACGCCTATACAA
Organism: Parelaphostrongylus tenuis; assembly: GCA_019055375.1. Classification (NCBI taxonomy): domain Eukaryota; kingdom Metazoa; phylum Nematoda; class Chromadorea; order Rhabditida; family Metastrongylidae; genus Parelaphostrongylus; species Parelaphostrongylus tenuis. The sequence continues at coordinate 38,751 of JAHQIW010003770.1, forward strand.
GGGTTTATAGAGGCTTATCAATGGTTTAATTGGTCTCGGCAGCACTTGAATCCGGGCAATACTCGTGTTGCATGAAACAAACGGTTTTTCTCTCAGCACAATTCTATAGACAGATTTCTAAGTGTTATATGTCAAAATAAACGCCAGAAGCTCCTCTAAACGTTAGTAAAAACAAAAACTCAAATGCATGGGAAATAATTGAGAAAAGCGAGAAAATTCGGGAAGTTTCTTACCAACCCAATATCTGAGATTTCCTCTTCAATTTCTTGCAGGTTTTGTACGGCGTCGAAATCTCCACCTGAAATGGCAACTGCACAAGAGCAGTTAATAGCTCAGGGATTTCTCGAAAATTTGGTGGTTATGTCTAACTTTCTCTTTCATTCTTTCAGACTGTGGTCGAGAAGATCCTGGAAATGCTGCGTACAAGCTGAAGGACTTTAAAGAAGCCCACAAACACTATGATAAGGCTATTGAACTGGACCCTTCCAACATCACATTTTATACTAATAAAGCAGGTAAGTCGGATAATCTTTTTATCCATCAGCTCTACTTTGCTTATAAGATTTGGATGCTGAATATAAGCGGAAATGCTTCTATAAGAGATTTTCAGCGGCCTATTTCGAAGAGCACAAATACGACGATTGTGTAGAGATCTGTAAGAAAGCTGTTGAAATTGGACGTGAGCAACGTGCTGACTTCAAGCTGATAGCGAAGTTTGTTTAGTGGACTTTATTTTTAAGATTTTACAGGACAAAATTTCAGATTTCTATACGTTTTAGATTTTAGAAAATTCTTTATTTGGATTTAGTCCTTCCAAGACAAGATGTATTCAGTTGGGTGCGCGACTTTCTAGAGGTCTTTCGCGCTGGAGAAGCCTATTACCTTAGATTTGTGGTACTTATGTTTAGCACTTTGTTTTCTGTCTTCTCAGTGTTTTTTGCACTGTGTGGATCCCAGTCCTTCTAGCATTCAATTCGCTTTATCGTCTTATTGTTCTTCTCGTCTTTTTGTCTGGTCTTCTTTATGAATTTCCGCGGAACACTGGTCGAGACCATTCTTCTCGCAATCTTGTAGGTAGCTGAGCTAAGGCGTTCACTTGATTGACGGTTGAGGAATGTTAGGGGAAGGGATCTAGCCAGTGTATCGCTTGTCACCTCGCTTTCGGGTATACTGCACCACTAACCACTGCGCTACTCGGTCCTCCCGTTTCTGTATAAACATCAGAAACAGATATTCCACAGGCTGAGGGTCTCTCGATGCGTAGAGAGTTTTGTTCTTGTACAAACTGTACTTGTTCTTTTACTGGTAAAAGCACTTTTGAGTTTACGCGGTAGTTAGGCAGAGATTATTGGTGGGCTGTGTACAGTGGTTAGACATGCTCTGCGGCGCGAGCGTGGTTAAATAATGGCTCGATCCCGTACTCTAACCTCACGAGGCTTTCCATCCCACCGAGGTCGTTGAATTGGTTTCAAACTTGTCTGGAAGGGTAGCAGCACTGGTGTAATAGATCCGTAGGCCACCGCGAATTTGTGAAGGCCAAATATGTATTCAGTCGTCTTTAACGATGTTTGATGAAATGGAATGCATGATGCATACCTTAGCGGTTGATCAACGCCGAGCATCATTTCATGAGGAAAACAAGCATAGAGTGTTGTATGTTGAGACCGTCTGCAAATATCATCGCTGGATTGTGCTACGTCTTCCACGTCCAGACGCAGTGTCCTTCCCACTGCTGAGTTTTTTTTACATGGAATAGGTAAGAAGTAGCTAACTTTTTCTTCCACAGGACAATGGCCAGAGCTGGAAATGCGTATTCGAAGGCAGGGGACCTCAAAGAGGCTTTGAATTGGTACGAAAAGTCCGTATCTGAGTTTAGAGATCCGGTGAGTATGACTAGATTTCCTCGACCTTGTGTAACAGTTTTCTACTTGTTCCGCTTTACTGATGTATATTATTGAATATTTTGAATTTTTTTGAAGGAGACGGTGAAGAAGGCGAAAGAATTGGAGAAAGAGATAAAAGAACGCGAACGTGTTGCTTACATCAACCCAGAAATAGCTCAAGAAGAGAAGAATTTAGGGAACGAGAAATTCAAGGTGATTTGGGTCGTGTGGTCACTCAACATAGTCTATGTACCTGGAAATTTCGTTTCAGAATGGAGATTATCCTGGTGCCATGAAACATTACAATGAAGCAGTCAAACGTGATCCAGATAACGCTGTACTCTACTCGAATCGTGCTGCTTGTTATACGAAACTCATGGAATTCCAACGTGCATTAGATGACTGTGAGAACTGCATCAAACGTGATCCAAAATTTAGTGAGTTTCTTTCGACAGCTCCTCACTGACGTTCTCTTTTCATCTGTTCAAAACATGCAGAGAGATTTCTGATACTGTCACATATAATTTCTAGCTAAGTGCTCATTTTAACGATTTTCTTTCGTGGGTGGGGCGAAGGATATATTCTGTGAGAAGGTGGAAGCGTAGACGTAGAGGTAGTGATGTCTCTCAGTACTAACAAGGTGCTCTCAATCCAGCCCAGCAGATTTTCCATTTTTTCTCGGTCGACAAATTGCTTGCAGCGTTCTCTGGGAATCTCTGATCAGCCCAAAAAGCTCAAAAATGTTGTAATACGGCTACCGAGAGATTCCAGGGCAAATCGACTACGTCATCATGCAGCCAATTTGTAAAGAACCGCCCAGTAAAAGCTCTACCCGTATGCAAATGCGAAGTGCTTCGGTTGTTGGAATCCGTACAGCATGTGTATTGTTCAGTCGTGTTGGAGAAAAATGTATCATGAACTTTTATCACCTGTGCTAACTATTGGTTCATACGAAAAATGCGACATCTTCGAGTGCGGTGTATCAGGAAGCAAGGCGCTACATCGATTTCTTATCTTAGCACTCTTTCCCAGTCAGTCAATGAACGCCCTAGAGAACGTTTCAGCTTGACAACCTTGAAATTTCCAAGAAAAATCGCCTCGACAGGCTACGGCCTCAGCATTGCTGACTGGCAACTCGGGACGGTGTGCTCCCCTCCCCTGCATTTCTAACCCCCCAGCGCGCTGCGTCTGACATTGGCACGCTGGGAGTTAAAAATGTCTAGGTGTGGCAGACCGCTCACAATTGCCACTTAGAGATGCAGTGCCCGCGAGTCCACAGTCCCGGAAGGGATAGTTGTTCTCGTAGTTGGGCGATCACTATTGGTATGCATCACAAACACATGTTTGAGTCTGAGAAAGTTGTTATTCATATTCATGGCATTCTAGTCAAAGGATATATCCGAAAGGGAGCTGTATTGACTGCCATGCGTGAGTGGACAAAAGCGAAGCGTGCATACGAGGATGCTCTGACAATAGATCCCTCCAACGTTGAGGCGATTGAAGGACTGCGCAACTGTTTCCGTAGTAACGACGAAGATCCAGAAAAGGTTTTCAGATAGATGAAATATCAATGAACGTGATAAATGCAGCATTTCATGACGCTTATTCCAGGCTCGTGAGCGAGCGTTGGAAGACCCTGAAATGCAAGCCATTCTACGTGATCCTGGTATGCGGCTGTTACTGGAACAAATGAGTGAGGTTAGTATGGAGTAAGCGGTTTAGGTTTGACTATTAGGATAATGCTTTGCATGACTCCAAGATGTTTTAAGGATCCTGGGGCAGTCAGAGAACACCTTCAAAATCCTGACATTGCCGCCAAACTTCTGAAGCTACGTGAAGCAGGTATAATCCAGATGAGGTAAACTGCGTGATACTTGCGTAAGACCATTCAAATTCTTTCCGAACATCTTATGATTCATGTCTCGGTGTAGATTGTTATTAGATGAATTCACAATGTGCCCACATCACTTAAACTTTGTTGCATTCTCGAGACATTTTGTTACTACGGTACTACCATTGATGGTCATCAGCTTTTTTGACTCGATCTATGTGGAGACTGGTTTTTATCGTGTCGTTCTTTTTGTTTATCTGCTACACAATAAATATTCGTAATAATCACTCTATGGTTGTGATATGGGTTTTGGTTATTTATTAGATTCAAATACAACATAATGCGATACTAAGTATCCAAAATAAGGCATTAGGACACTACAGTTGATGGTAGAGAAGGTGGAGTCCCAGATATAGGTTTTTTTTCGATTATCCGAGTCGAATATTCATTTTTTCTCGGACAACCGAAGGGAAGCCAGACCTATGCTCCGGAAGCAGGCGCAACAAATGTATTTGGGTGAAGGAGAGTAAACCCGTAGATGTGACACATAGTAATGGATGTGAGGCTCTCGGTCGGCACATCAGCAAAGCGGTAGGGGACCGAGCGCAGTCGGAATCTGGCTCCCTTCCATCCTTTTGACCCTTTGTGGACAGCAGTTGAATTGCTGCGCACTACTTCCGCTATTTTACTGGGTTTTTTCTTCCCTTCGTTCCGGAAAAACTTAGGTTTCTTTCACTACTGCGATACTCCATGCCTTTCTGCACACCTTTCCACTACACTTTTACAATACGTGTATACAGTGAAAGTTGAGAAAAACGTATATCGCCAGTGGTTTAGTTCTGTTATTGAAAGGTAGGGATTTTAGAACTCGTGGGCGCTTTTTTTTTTTACAAAAATTGCTTTTGCAGGCGCCTTCTCTGTGATATGCTATGTCTTTAGTGGTAATATAGTACCCAAAAGGTTTGAAGTTCACTTTAGCGATATAACAGTTCCGCTGTGAAATTCGAGCGGGCCAGCTTCTTTGAGTGCAAAACGTACTCTCCTCGTCGTTCCTGCAGAGCACTATGAATGCTTTTCTAATCGGAAGGCGAAGAGGAACGATTTTTCTGAATTAAGTGATGGAAGCCGATTTTTTCTGCCGTGTCTAGTTATTCAGCTCTGTTAGAGGTACCTGAGGCATACACGTCTCGATTAATCAAAGACCAATCTTTTGATCTCGCTGCAAAGTCTCACGAAACCTTTCTTCCCTCCGGGGTCGGTATGATATTATTTTTGGGAAGGATAGCACCACTTATTTGATACATCGGTGAACCACCCCGCACGTCATTGCAAAGGCTAAAATGCATTCAATCACCTCACACGAAGCTGAAAATGGGAGATGTATGCATGGTGCTTTTTTTGAGGTATTTACCAACGCCATGAGTTCTGCCCATTTTCTTTATTTGGCTTTCTATGACTGACACGTGAAGAATTGTTTTTATGAAGAGTTCGTCACCCTTTTCCATTACAGCGGAAGGAGCTTACTTCTAGAAGGCAACCACTACCCGCATTTCAGTGTACTTACCAGCTGCTCAGCTAGAGACCTGTGACAATTCAATGCACAGAAAAGAAAGCGCTCTCAGGTGTGGCCCGGTAGCAAACGGTCTAATCCCTGGATCCACCGGCATCTTCAGAACGCATGGAGTAACTTTAGTGCGCATTTAACGGCCTATGCGCAACCTTGAAAGATCCCACTTTCCATCAAAACTAAGCCTAGCAGAATGCATTAAATCACCTTAGACGAAGCTGAAAATCAAAGATGACTGTATGCTGTTCTTCTCAAGCATTTGCCGCGCCAGAAGATCCATTTTCTCTATTTAACTTTTTATCCTACACGAAAGACTTGTTGGAATTTATATGTTAGATGACGACAAATTTGTAAAACAATCTCATTCACTGAATAGGAATTTTTCATAATCTAAAAAATCTAATAATTGCTATCTGAGCCAATTTGTCACAGTTAACTCAGATAGCAATCATCAGATATGTTGAAATTTGTGCGTGGTCTTGAGAAAACACTCGCAAAGAACGGTATAATACATGTCCACAACATAAGCACAAAGTTGGAATCATTGGAACTCACAACATCGAGTGATAACAACAGTCTAAAAAAAAAGCTCTGTCGTGCGAGGTTTGAAGCACAGATCCGTGCTTTGTCTTACAGCGCAATCAAAGGAGCTTTTCTTGCAAACACATTTTTGGCTTTTTCGGAACTTGTGCTATCGAATGAGAATTAGCACTCCAAAGAACGAGCTTTGTCTGGCAAAATTCAAGCAAGATAAGAAAATAATGGTCAACTCATAGGAAAAGTAATTTTATTTTCGATTTTACATCGCTATAAGGAGGTGTTTTGATAAAGCGACCACGTAGAGCTCTAGCTAGAGATTGAAGATTGAAGACTGAAGAGATCGACCATGGTAACTATTTAGGAAATAATCAGTATTTCTTAATTATTGTGCATTTTCTCCACTAACTGTTTCCTGTGGCTGTTGTTATTTTAATTGATTTTATTGAAATTAGTTTATGCTTTGACATGAGATTATATTGTATGTATTTTTTTAGACACGAATTGCTTTCAAGTAAGCATGGCACGAGACGAACTTTTACTGTAAGCCATGCTTAGACACGATAAAATCGCCTTCAAGCAAACATTGCAAAAGCTCCTTTGTTGCATTTTCGTCTTGGCGTCTGTTTTGCAACTTTTTATGCTTCTTAGCATCGATTGTTTTCCAGCGCTTCTTTGTGCTCACGTTTTTTATTGGCGATGCGGCTTCTGTTTTCGTTTGAAGAGACTGTGTGTTATCGGCCCATCTAGAAGTGAGTTATGAACGTGCAATGGCAGAAGAAGCCCATTTTCTTTGGGCTATGGTCCGCTGATCTCGTGCAGGCTGGTTCCGTTTCTTCCAGTATTCCAATTAACCGTTACAACTTCGTATTTACTCGCTCAACTATATAACACTAACTTGCTTATACTGATCTGTCATTATTGCAATGGCAAAACTCGTGTAAAATCAAGCACTCCACTTCGAGTTAGTAACTTTCGGCGCTTAAGACTAACCCGAAGCTCACTACTGAATAGGCAATACAGCGGCGCCGAAATATTAACACTTGCCGTAATGTGATAAATCACTCGGCGAAATACTCGAGAGGAAAGGTATGACAGTCTGCTTATTATCTTTGACTAGTTAATTGATTTTATGTGGGAAAATAGCGAGAAAGCTGGTTCAGCTATAGAATTTTCAAATGTTATCCAAATTATATAAACTCGTATGGGGTATGATGCAAGTCAGGCGACCTACTTATATATAGCGTCGTCGTGAGAACGATAGGACATGCTTATTCCATCTTCTTTAAGCGCTAACTAGAGGGCTTACGGCTCTCACCGTTTTGACTCCATTCGTGTTCGCTGATATTCTTTATATTTGATTCCGACAAGTTGGCGCTTATTATCCGCAAATATTCACGAATTGGTGAAAATAAAAGTAAATATGAGGAATTATCTCAGCTAAGTCGTAGGTGATTCAAAAGTTGAATTTGTAACACTACGTGAGTAAAAACGACACTTTATGACACTTTATTAATCCGTCTTCACACCTTTTTTTTTCACTGTGCGGATTCCAGTACTTCTAGCATTCAATTCGTTTGATCGTCTTTTTCTCGAAACTCGTAGAAAACAGACTGAGCCAGTCTCCTTGAAGTCTCGAGGATATCCTAGTTGTAGCGTTCCGTAAGGCGTTGTTGTTGACTGCCGGAGAGAGTTAAGAGGCAGAACTCGACTCCACGTGCGCCGCAGCGAGCATTACAACCACTCGGCCACGGTGCCCCTGTTTACCAAAATAGATTTTATAAGTAGCCATTCAGTCGCGAGTAGCGTTCAGCTTGAATGAGTTCGCTTAGTTCCAACACTCACCTTCGCGATATCAGAAGGAGTGATATTGTCGTTAAACACTTCAACAACTTTTAAGTTCTAGGTCCTATAAACACGAATGAAATCCCGATTCGTCGAATCATGGATTTGTGAAAGGGGTACCTAAACTGCTCGATCTTCCGTTGATCAGAGAGATGTTTTGCACAAGTAAGAGTGTAGCTAAAGGGACAGCGACTGTCATAAAGCCTTCGTAATGCTTTATCATCAAAGGAAACTATTATTAGTGATCACCGGCCGCCACTGTTCTGCATATATCTGTGTGATAGTTTTGTAGTTTGCTCCACATAAGAAGATATGAATAGATGTTTTTAGCCGTGGAACGAATAGAGTAAACAAAATTCACCCGAGCAAAACCGAAATCATACTATTTTCTATGTTTGAAGGTCCAAGCTGATTTATCCGAATGCTACTACGAAGCAAAGTGCTACCGATAGCCAAATATTAGGAAGCAGTGGCTAATTACGTTTTCCCACCTTTCACGTACAAATTGCGCGCCTGTGAATATCTTCAAGTTGCATGTTAGATTCAAATCACAACATCATGCGATAATAGGTATCCAAAATGAGGCGTCAGGATACCATAGATGATGGTAGCGAATATGATGTACCAGACATAGGTTTCTTTTCGATTATCCGAAGTCGAATATTCTTCTGTTCCCGGATGCCTGAGAAAAGCCGAGACTTATGTTTCGGAAGCAGGTGCAATAAGTACATTGGGTTAAGGAGAGGAATTTTGTAGATGTGACACCATAGTAAAGGATGTGAGGCTATCGGTAAGCGCATCCGCAAAGCGGTGGTCAACTGAGTGCAGTAGGAGATTAGAGTCCCTTTCGACCCTTTAACTCTTTCAGGAAAGCAGCTGAAACTATTATACACTATTTCAATAGATTCTTACCCACCGTTCTCAAAAAATCTAGGTTCCTCTCACTACTGTGATACTTCATGGCTTTCTGTACATCTTTCCATAACACTTTTACAATATAAGCGTGTGGGCGCTCTTTTTTACCAAGATTGTTTTTACAGAAACCTCCTCGGTAATGTTCTTTGTTTTTTTTGTAACGTGGTGCCTAAAGAATCTAAGGTTTGCTACAGCGATATAACAGTACCGCTGTGAAGCTCAAGCGGTCAAGCTACTTTGAGTGAGAAAGGTAATCTTCTCCTCGTTCCTATAGAGCACTACAAATGTTTTTCTAGAGGGACGGAGAGGAGGAACGCTTTTTCCCAATCAAGCCATTGAGGCCAATTTTTTCTACTATATCTAGCTTATTCAGTTTGTATTAGAGGTGCTCTGAGACACACACGTGCTCGATCAAGCGATGATCAATGTTTTGATCTCGCGTAGAAGACTCACAAAGCCTTACATTGCTCCGGGGTCGGTGTGATGTCAATTGTGGAAAGATAGCAGCACTAATTAGATAAATACATCGGTAGGCCACCTCGAACGTCATTGTAAAGGCTAAAATGCATTCAATCACCTCATACGAAGCTAATGATTGGAGATAAATGCATGGTGTTTTTCTGAGTAATTTAGCAACGTCACGAGTTCTACACATTTTCTTTATTTAGCTTTCTGTAACTGACACCTGAAGACCTGCGGAGAGCACTTCACCCATTTCCATTACAGCAGAAAGAGCTTGCATCTCGAAGGCGAGCACTACCTGCTTTTTAGTGCACTTGCCAGCTGCTAGACTATAGACCTTTGACAATTCAGTGCACAGAAGAGAAAGCGCACTCAGGAGTGGCCCGGTAGCAAACGTTCTAATCCCTGGATCCACCGGCATCTTCAGAACGCATGGAGTCACTTCGGTGCGCATTTAACGGCCTATGCGCAACCTTGGAAAACCCCACTTTCAATCAGAACTAACCGAAAGAGGATCACTTTACTAAGGAGGTCTATCAACTGGCTGAATCGGCGTTCATAAACACTCCGTTTGAAAGCAAATCGTTCGAACGCTCGAAAGGTCACGGTTCTTCGTCCTTCACGATGCATTGATTTTTTGCATCAATCCCTTCTAATTCACTACTTTCTTGCTACATTTCTGAATTTTATCATTTTGCTTGTTGTGCTGGATTACTTATTTGGTTTTATGTGCAAAAACGGTGAACAAGTTTTTATCTCATACAGCAGAAATCGCAAATGTTATCTACAATTTATAAATCGATTGTGATACGACACGGTTTAGCGACGTTTCTATATACAACGTTGCACGGGTGGCGGATGAAGTTCTTGTCTTCACTTTATGCTGCGGTTCGTAACACTGTCTAAGTGAATCTGAGGCGGTATCGCCTCGCATCGTTTCCGCATCGCTCGTGTTCACTGAGATCGCTCACCTTCGATTACGACAAGTTACTGTCTACAGATGACTGAGAGTTGGTGAAAATATAGGTTAATTTGAGCAAATCAACTCACTTGTATTAGAGGTGAATCAAAATTGGTTCTATCGCATTGCGAGAGTTTGAAACGAGTACTCAACTGGTAGCCATCCAGTCGCCCTAGGCCTTCCAGCTCGAATGAGTTCGTTGTAGCTCCAGCGCTCGGCGCCAGTTTGTATGAGGAGGAGTGGTGCTGATGTCAAACGCTTTATCAATACTTTTATGTTCTAAATCCTATAAACAGAGTGGACTCTTGATTCGTTAGATTATGACTTTCTGAAAGGGGTACCTAACCTGCTCGATCTTTCGTCGATCTTAAAGATGTTTTGCATAAGTGGGTAGGTAAAGGGACAGCAACTGTCATGAAGCCTTGCTATAGCTTTATGATCAAAGGAAGGGCATAATTATAGATCATCGGCCGCCGCTTTACTGCATTAATCTGAATGATAGTTTTGTAATTAGTTCCACATAAGAGTATGTGGACAACTGTTTTTAGTCGTTGAACGGATAGTCAGAGTAAACACATCCTCCCGAACAAAACCGAAAATGGATTAGTTCCTATCGTTGAATGTCCAAGTTGACTTATCTGATTGCTTCTGCGAAGCAAAGTGGTACCGAGTGCCAACGTAGGAAGTACGGGCTTATTACCATTTTTCACATTTCACGCATAAATCGCGCTCCTGTGAACATCGTGTTTCGAACATCTCTAGTGTGCGGACAGGTAGAGAGGCGAAAAAGGAGTTAAGGACTAGTGCATAAGCATAGGGACGGTCGCTCAATCTCTCGCAAAGCATACAGGCACGAATGCATTGGTGGATTGGATAGTGGCGCTCTACATTCGTGAAAGAGCAAGTGAATAGGAAACTGAAACTGCAGCTTACTAGGCACCACGTGGGGCACAAGGTATCACTGAAAAGAGTCTGATGTTTAGTTCAGCTCTCACGCATGAAAATCGAAAACTTCTCCACGAAACTTTTAGGCGAATATATTTCAAAAGTCCATTAATCAAGGACATGGAGAGTGCTTAGGAATTACGCGCGACCATGCGCCATAGCTCAGGCTGATTTGTTCTGCCCTGAGCCAAACTCAATCCTGAGAATCCTTGCAAGAGATTATGGATTGCTTTCCGGTGAATCACTGAGGAATATAAATAAGAAGAAAACGGTTAGTGTTTGAACGAAGTGGTATACCATACCAACCAAAATTTGTTCATGAAGTTTTTTTTTCTGAGAGTGTGGAAATGTTTACTTGAGTACGCTGCGAGTCAATCTGACCTTTCGCAGCTTTGAAGGTTGACTGCCTCATAATCACTCACCATTGTGTTGAATAATTCTTGTTATCAACAATCTTGCGCTGCTCATCAAACAAAAGAAAGCTGAGAATAACCAAATAGCTTGTAGAGCTGATTGCTTGTAGCTTTCCCACCTGCTACACTTGCAAAATCCAAAAATCCATCTTCACAAATTCATATCCTTTTTGAATTTTATTGAAGCCTATTCTATGTTAGTATCTTTCCAATTTGTTCGATCTTTTTAATCTAATGACGTTTACAAATACTTTTTACTGGTTGTAATTTCTTCGAAAACTCCCAATAAATAAATGGTTCAGGTTATGATTCGTTATAAAAGGCTATGATTCGTTCCATTTAAACGTTTTTAAGCGCCTAAACTTCGTTTCGGACAACTCCACTTGTAGCAATGACATGATAATTAATGTGTTTCATAAGATACCTTCTTCTTCTGTAGTCTGTAAAGAATGAAAAAAAGTCGTTAAGTTTGGTTATGCCGACGAAAGTGAAATTGTGCTTGAGTTACTTAAAAAATGCTGGAAACATTGTAAAAAATTAGATAGATAAGTTTGTCACCTAAATTCTTCTCATATTTACGTCTGGGGACGTCAACTATGGTTATGCCCAGAACAGTGAAGTTTCTTTGAAATGATGAAAACTTTGGAAAATTAGGATAAATAGAAACATTCAAGAGCTTAGAGGCTCAAAAGGATTCATACACATATGTTTTTCTGGCGGACACATGATAATAATTGCTCATAAGTAGTGATCAGTGATTGTTTAAACTGATCAAAAAGACGACGGTATGTATTCATCTTTGCATTACGACGTCTACGAACACCTCTGTGGTGTAAGCTCTCTTTGTTTGAGGTCTTACAATTAACATGTTGACAGATGACATAATGAATACCTATGAAAAGCTCCTATCTCCAACCGCTTATTTCCATTAATTCCTAATTCCAATTCAACACTTTTTCGGGCTCAGTTTGACTTCGCCACTCTTGAGAGATGGCATCCTTTTTATTTACAGATATATTTCAAAAACTTCTTCTAGTCACCTTAATCAGTTGCGCATTGATTGGTTCAATTAATGAAATCCTGTTGTCATGGCATTCGATTTTTGGTGGTTTCGAAGTTTCGTTAACAACGATCATCATGGAAATATCAAGCCTACTGCCATCGTTAATTAAGATGTAGTCGCACTGATGTTGATGGAAGTCCCTAGTCAACCCGAAGGCTTTTTTTTGAGTGAGACAATTTTGTGAAGAAGTAACACTGGTCCTGCAAAAAAAAATTATTAAGATAATACGTAGTGCGCTTATACAGCCTTTATTGAATAGATTTTATCTGTCCAGGTGTTGCAGCGTTCTCCATGTACCGAAACACAGTCGGGTCATGCTGTGTCATCTGTTGGGTAGAATCTGTAACAGATAAACCCAGGGTTATCTGTCAACATCGATTTGCGCAAATGAACCAATCATCTGCTGCTCTAACTGCTTCTTTCGCATCTGGCCGCTTGAGTCGAAAGCAGTCTCTATTCCACGTGGTATGCCGTATTAAAATGATATTTGCGCTGTTATAGCAGAGGTCTGACCAAATACACAAGGCATTTTTCATTATACCATGCCATACGTCTGATGTCTCACTTGCATGTCCGTTTTTCTCATATATTCTGATCGACTTCACGTCATGTATGTTCTCGTCCTTAGATTTGTGAGCTTACTAGAATTAGAGTTTCTCTTCCCCATCTCTACTGTTACGAGTATGTAATTACTTATTGTTCCTGTGTGACAAAATGCTAGCTAGTATCATCGTCATCGTTCTCAACATTTCGCGGAGAAAAGCTTAGTAGTAGCCGTTTAGTGTGATTCAAATTTAGTTGATTCTGTCAACAACAGGTGTCGACTTTCGCGAAGATATTATTTGTAGCGAATGTGGCACAGTGGTTAGAAGTGCTGTGCGTCGCACATCAGATCGATGATTCGATCTCTCGCCGTGGCTCCTCAAGCATTTTATCCTTTCGGCATCGGTAAGTTGATACCAGGCTGGTCTCAGACTTATCTAGGAGGACAAGCAGCACTGACTCGATAGAGGGGGAGCCCACCGCCGTGCATTTGAAAGGCCAGATATGTACTCAAGCACCTCACACAAAGTTAAGAAATTGAAGACGAATGCATGACGCAAACCTCAGTGATTTACCAACGCCGAGAGCTTCGTCCATTTATCCTATTATCATTTGTAACCCATCCATGAGGTTACTAGCAGGTCAGTCTCTGGTCTTCAATCTCAATTTTTTTGTATATTCTGGGCAAAGTTAATCTTAAATGTTATAGTGTTGTGCGTGTTGCTAAGCTCTCTTTCTGCATTTTCGTACCGTAGAGTTGAAGTAAAGCATCAAATTTCGATGACTTTTCTACGAATTTTAACTCGGACGTATGCATCACGAACGCCTCCAATAATCGAGAGGCATGTGACCAATAATGCTGATGAACAGAGAGTGTAGCATCGTTTTTCAAAAATTTTCGTCTTGAAAACACGAAGATGATATAAAGACTTTTTTCCAAGTAAATGTTCAATTATTTGATAATCTGCGAAACGATTTAGTAAGATCATATCGGATATTTCAGATCATCTAAAGATAAGGGAAAAATGAAATTCTGAATGAAGGGGAGGCGTTTCGATAAGTTACCTAGTCAGGCAGTAAGGTCTGTATTTCTTCTCTTTGATATTTTACCGCGTTTCTCCAACTTCGGTACTTCTTCGGTGTTTTGGAAGTAATACCCGTAACTTTTCCCTTTCTTGAAAATTATTTGTAAGTGATTTGGAACTCAATCGTGATTTGCAAGAAGCCTGCTTTGCTAATCGTGCACTCAATGTCTTCTCGTGCTTTCCAACATAGATATCGCATTCGTTGGGCGTCATTGAATGATGAGCACCATGCAAACGCTTTTACGGAAGCATCTAAAGATGTGCAGCAACATACCAAAGGAGTATATTATCATTGATAAGTCATATGCACTCCACTTTTCTTTCTCTTCCATGATAAATGAAGATAGAAATGGTGCCTGTTGAGTCGATGCCGGTTTCAATGCAGGCAGAAGACTGCTTGCGGTCCGCATTTAGCCTATTCTACGCTGTTAGCAAAAACGCTACATAAATTCGCGGTAAAGCTCTGTGGTATTTTCTGCATTTCCAATGTTGTAAGCAGAACAGCTGATTTTCTTTCCTATGATGAAAATCAGTTTCAAAGTCGTTCACAATGGCACTTGAATTAGGAACTGAGGGAGGCGTTGCGAACACCGCCGCGACCTCTCAAGCACTCCTGTATCAACGCCTTTCCAACTCGATTTGTTCCTTTTACTCAACTTCTCTACCCTTTGTCATTACTCTAAAACCATTTTATTTTGCATATTATCTATCTCGGTAAAATACAGCCTTCGCTTTCATACCTCTTTTTGGGTACGCGGATAGTAAGTATGAGCTAGGTCGTCAATTTACTACTTATTCTCTCGTTCTCTATTCAAGTAATTTTTTAGCTCATGTTACAGCCAGTGTTTTTGGTTTACACTAGTAACATTCCTTTGTTACCTTGATGTCCTTAGAATTACCATCTCACTGTGGTTAAAGTGTGCTTGCTATGCGCGAGTGATGGTTGAACCAGGCTCCATCAGAAGCCCACACATGAATGGACTTGCGCTGGCCTCAAAAAGCCAACCGTAATCACCCTTCTAACGAAGAAGTTGAAAGAAGTGGAGTCTATTATCAGAATTATGGAGGTCTACGTGTTTCTCAAGAGAGTGAAGGCCATTGAACGAAATGAGACGATTTGAGTATATTGTTATACGCTCAAATTACTCAACTGATGGCCCACTCAAAAATCTGGTTTCTGAAGGATTCGACGATTCTATTACTTAATAGTTCTTGAGCAGACGACAAAGACTTCCTAAAATCAAATGAGTAATTCACCAATTTGCAGCCACGTTTGTTCTGCAGTTTTACTAATTATTGTTGATTTGCCAAACATATTGGTCTTTGTCTTTTCAACAGTATTCACTTTTCTCTTTCCACTACGTAAATTCTGACTCTACAAGGGGTCAAAGATTGGGAAGGTTTTGTACCTGAGAGGAAATTTCATGTCTAAGAAAAAATTTTTGCTGTTGACACTCCCTGAGGATGCGATATCCATTCGTCTTCATCTAGTATCGGAGTTATTAGAGCCAACTTGAAAACATCAGCGGATACTAAGCAACAACTTAATGATTCGAACATAGAAAATGGAAATGGACTTGCCACGGAAAGCAATGAAGTAGGCGGTGTACCTCGGTTGATTGCAAGATTTAGCTATGAGCTGCGGCAAAGATCAGCTTACTATCGTCGGTTGACACACCGTGGCGCCGCCTTATATGAGGTGACTGAAGTCGCGTCGTATCCCACCCTGGTTTATACATTGGAGATAACGCACAACTTATTTAAAATGCGAGTTAAAGTGCGTTCCTATGGTCCTCGCACATAGTACTGAAATAAGTACTCAGAGATATTAAGCAAACTATTGAGGAAATGACAAGATTGAAAACTATTAGGAATTCTTAGCAGCAAATCTCAGTAACTTTCGTACACTAGCCAGTTTACAGCAAAAATTCTGCACTAAATATTCTTTATAACTCAAAGAAACTCAAAGAAAGCTACACAGTTAGGGTTAGCTACGCATCGTGGCGAGTCGCACTGATTTTGATTCACATAGGTCAGAGCGATTTATACCGACAACTCATCAGCAACTGCAAAAATTCGCTTTGAATACTACAGTCTTCGATATCCTCACTTTGAATACTACAGTCTTCAGCATCGTTATGAAGTTTTGTTTCGAAATGAACGTAAGTATCTCTAGGCACAGCAAGCTTAGAAAATAGAAAATAGGAAATACTGCAATTTGGAGCGCAATTTCAGCCCAGCTTGGTCCATTCAATATCGATTTATGCTTAGCAGATCATTTCCGCTGGCGAATGATTGTTGATACCAGTAATATGGTTGAAATATCAGAACAAAAGCAAATAAACAGCATCGATAGTCTAATGGCTTACACGTGAGACCTGGAAAGAAGCAGACGTGGATTCTATACGCTGCTCCTTCCACTTACCCCCCCCCCCCCCTCCCTCCCCTCTCCATCCTTCTACTTCTGAGTTTTGCTTGCTTCTCAACATTCCTGTGGCTGCAATTCGGTACAGTGAACCATCCATAACTCAACAGCTACTCTGAGTATGCGCATCTGCATTTCCACAAGAGCTGAAAGTGTTTTGTCGCACATTCTTCGCTTGCGATAATCACTTCAATGTGTGAGTGAGAAGCAAAACGGGAAAGACCAATAAAACGGATGTTACCGGTGAAGACTGTATCGTTTTTTTTTTTGATTTCCCTTAAAGGCGATAAGCCAAGAAAGTAAACCGCACAAAATTCTTCTCTAACATCCACCCTTTCTCCTTATCAACAAAATTGGAAATAAAATTTTCCATCGACAGCAAGCGTGTCACGAATAGTCGATGGAAGTCTTAGAACAACAGAACTCCCTCCTGCATTTCTTTCCAAGTGTCAAACATAGCGATTAACTAATGGCTCTTCAAGTTATCTGGACCTTTACGACAATATTTCCTACTCAATGCTGCATATGTTTTCAGTGTCAATATTAATATAAAAAAAACAGCCAAGAGCAATCGAGTGTACAGTACTGCCAATGTAGTGATTTATTTCATTGACGCCAGTGTAAATCATTCGTTGTCGCGTACTCTAAGTAAGAGGACTGCAGCACCTCGAGAGGTTTGGCTAAAGATGAAGGACCTGCCCGACTGACGAAGCTATGAAGGCCGAAACACGTGTATCGGGCAGTACAAGAGCCTATAACAGACCACATAACATGTTGGGCCGTGAAAAAGTGCATCTATGGTAAAATACACCCCGTCGCGGAAACTCAACTATAGAAATGATGTAGATTACACACATAATTCTGCTATTGACAACGATGAGTTAGAGTCTTTTCTCCAAACAAATGAATGTGCAAGTGTCTGATAATTTGCAAAAGACTGCAGTCAACCGTCTCCGCCATCAGAGCATCCAAAGATAGGAAACATGGAATCTTGTATGAAGGAGAGTGTTACAAAATAAGCAACCTGGATAAGGCTTTAGCGACCTGTCTTCACTAATTCTGCGCAGTGCTTCTAACTTCGATGCTCTTTCGGTGATTGATGAGTGACATTTATCTTCGGTTTAATGAAGCTTCAATTCACAAAGCTTTCTGAGTATACAGAATGTTAATGTGAGCAAGGGACACTATTTCGCTAATTCTTCGCGAGTTCTTTGTATAAGATATTACCCGTGTTTTTGGTTTGTACCATTGAAATTTTTTTGTTGTCTTGATGTTTCTGTAGCTCACCATTTCGTCTTGGCTAAAGTGTGCGTGCTATGCACGAGTGAAAGTTTAAACAGAGTCCGCAAGAAGCCGGTACGAGAACAAACTTGCGCTGGCCACAGAGAGCCAGTTGCAATCACCCTTCTAGCGAAGGACTTGGAAGAAATGAAGTTTCGCATTAGAGGTATAGGGCTGTACTTTCTCTCGAAAGATTTGAGGCCCTTTTTAACCACTCCGCTCCGTAACAGATACTATTACGATTTGTTGGTAGACGGTGAAATTACTCAAGTGACTATACCCGTAGAAATCTCGCTCATAAAGGAATTCAACGTATTTATTGCTACAAGATAATTGACCAGACGACAAAAGTTGTGCATCGAATAATGGCTTTCTATGAATTTTCAGCCGCTTATGCTCCACAGGTTTTATTAATTAGTGTTAATATTGTCAAAAATAGAAGTCGTCGCTTCTTTAACGACATTTACTGCTCTCTCTCCTCCACGTAACATCTAACTCAGCGAGGGATCTCTGCTAACACACTAAAGATCGATAAGGTTATATGTTTCCTATGAACACATTTTATGCTTCAAAAAAACTTCTTCTCGTTGTCAAGCATTGACGGATTTATCACGCACTCGTCTTCATCTAGTATGGACTGAAGTGACTGAACGCACATCTATCCTTCACAGTTACTGTGGTGGCATACCGATGTATCAAATATCAAATCACCCTCCGATAACCAACTTGAAAAGATCTGTGCGCAGTAATCACCAATTTTTGTAATCGAACATGAATACTGATAGTGAGTTTGATACAGAATGAATTAGCAATGACAAAACAACAAGTGAGCATCGGCTCGTTGTCTCATTCAGCACCACCTGTGGCATAAACATAATCTCCTGCTTGCGCTCGTAGACGAGACGCCGACTAATTTAAGCAGGTCGCTAATAGTAGATGGTGTCATAGACCGGTTTATACACTGTAGTTAACACATGGACAGTTCATAGTATTTAGACCGACTCTTTCACCATTTTCGCATACAGCATCAAGTATAATCTCAAAGAGAATAAACAAACTGTTGAGGAAACGAGAAGACTGAAAACTACGAGGGAATCCTAGCAGAACATCTCAGTAACTTTTGTGCACTACTCATTTTGCAGTAGAAATTCTGCTCTAATTGTACATCGCAACTCAAGAAAGCTACTTAGTTAAGATCAGCTACGTATCGTGACGAGTCGCACATCTCAATTCGTGAAAGTTATGTGATTCAATCACCGAAAATTACTAATAGTTGTCAAAAATCAGAATTACATCAAAATCGCTGGATTCTATTCTTCTCGAAAAGTTTTTGTTTTACTCCGTATGGAATAATTTGTAGATTGCACTTTAGTATTTGTAGGCTTAGGAGACAATTAAAAGTTGAAGCATTGTCATCTGAATTACAGCTCCAGCTCACTTGAGTCAATTTGATATGGATCTATACCTTGCAAATTATTTCCGTTGACCAGTGTTGGTTGAAAGCATTGACAAAGTTGAATAGGTGAAAGGAAGGTAAAGGAAGAGCTCTGATGGTCCAATGGCGTGCACATGAGCCTCCGAAAAGAAAAGTTGTGGATTCCAAGAACAACCTTCTCATCCTCGCCCTTCTCCATCAAAGTTTTGTTTGTATCTCAGCGTTTCACTGGATGCAGTTCAATATAGTGAGTTATCCATAAAGATGTACCCAAAGCTCAAGATTTCCTCTTTGGATGTTTCTTTAGAACCACGACGAACATCTACTTGTGTACCTAAGCAGTTGGATTTTTTGAACAATCGGAAGCATTTTGTCGCATAATCAGTCCTTCGTTTTCGATCACCATTTAAGTGAGTGACTGACATTGACGTAAGTAAGGGAAAAGTGAGAAGCATGGTAAGAAAGATCAATAAAAACGCTATCGCTAAGAATTGTTTACTTTAAAAACGGTGAACTAGCGTAAGCCACACAGAACTTTTTCTATCATCCACTCTGTCTCAACTTCAAGAAAACCGATGATTAAATGGTCCACCGATTATGTCAATCGTCAAATCGACGCTTACAAGCTGCCATCACTTGTGTAATTATGTCTTCATTGTGACTATGAGTTAGCCATGGTGAAATTTTACTATATATTACTGCAAGAACAAGTCAATAAAGCTAATAAAGATCTAACATCTGTGTTTGCTGATATGCGAATACATCATAGACATTATTTCATATTCCAACGTAAACCACTTGCATTGGCTCTTATCGTTCATCATCGAGTTAGTGGACTGACTACAGTCTGCGACGCGTTTGAGAATTAGTCAACCGACACTGCTTGCCATAATGGAAGGAGAGTGTCAAAGTTTTGCCAGTAGGCGCTATTTAGCGTAAACCCCTCGTTATGCGAGAATCACAAGTGTAACACCGATAGCAGAGCAGAGTGGCGGGCAATCTGCATTGACTCACATTACAACGGAAATATGGAAATTTAATGGCTAATCTGAGGTTCTGAGAGGACATTATCACTACTCAGCAGTAGATGATCACGAATTAATTTACTGTAAAAAATTTTCTGGCATAGACATATATCGAATTCCTATGAGTTTCAACAAGAACCCACACCATTTTGAAGTTTTTTTTCTGTCATTTCATCGTTTCATGAATATAAATTCTAATACTTGACTTACTTTGTGGAAAGACCTCACAACAAGGCCAGATGTCCTAGAAATTTTCACTAATATTACAAGCTGTGTGGAATGGGGTCTCATTATGAGGAAACTGATCGTGTTTTCTTACTTTACAATATCAATCAGCTTCTAGAGCTCTCAAAAATCGCATTTTCCGAAGCGAAACGACATCGATAAAATTACAACATGATAACATGCTTTAAGCCTTTTTTGAGGTTTGGTATCACACTTGTGCAGGTTTGGCGTTTCCAGGCCCATGAGTAGCATAAAGCCTTTCGGTTCAGCTCTTTGCATCCTTTGCAAGGGATATATCCCAACTAATAAAGGAATCGACGTCGAACTATTAGTACACTGGGTCAAAACATCATCTTATCAGATTATCACATTGTTATAGTTTTTGAGCAAGGCTCATATAGACAGTCGAGAATTCAGGTACGAAATCTCCTTGGCAAAGCAACCATTTACATATATTTTCTACATTTATTAGCATTATGCTGTAGAATTGTAATTCTTCGAGAGCAGATTTTTCCAACACTTAACACTTTTTAAAAGAGACTATGTGGAGGAGGCTCTAGTACTTTAGTGGAGTCATTGTTGATGAAGTTTTTATTGATTAACTTGAGAAGCAATATTTGAAAAAAAAGAATATTTTGTGCTCCTATCACACTGTTTTCTTTATTTAAGACAATCATCTAACAATCATTCTTTCAGCAACCAAGAATTTACACAATCAACGCCTCTACACGATGAATAACCCCAAAAAGAAAAAGAAAAGTAAAAACAAAAGTGAACAGTTTGCTATTTACAGCAACGTTACTGCGCGATTTACAATTCATCATGCAATTTTTTTGCACTTCTGAAATGGGATTAACAGTCGAATACTTCCCAATATGGTCTATTTGTTAATTATGGAGAGCAACTCCGTACTATATCTACGACATTTAGGTTTACAGGTCTCATGGACAGAAATATAATGATTTAGGCAAAGCCGCGTTTTACATTGGCTGCACAGAGTACAAATTATTTTAAGACCTTGAGCATAGCGAGCACCTACAACATCTGCCAGCGTTTATAGCATTTTTTTTTGAGATATTGTGACAATCTTGTGACTCATCTGAGCACACTATCGTGCTGTTAGTCGATCGTCATGCAAGAACATATAAGTAGACCTAAACTATGAGTAAAGCTTGGTCTGCCCCAATTACGGACAAGTGAGCACTATGATACCAGTGCGAGTAATTCCAAATGAGCGGGGCACTGAGCCAAACTCTGCAAAAAAGAACTAACTCATATTTTTATTAGAAAATCGGATAATTTGACAGTGTATTTTTAAAGCTTTCATGAAGTCTTTTATGGGCACTTACACGGTGCAATACACGTGTTAGGGCCTTGCAGCCTCATCAATTAGTTGCACGATGCCTTTCGTCTGAGCCAATCCCTCTCAGGGAAGAACCCATTACATAAAGGAATCGTCTATGATACGTCGCGTGTAAAGTGAAAATTCACTTTACGCACGGCAGAGATGACATATCAGTGCATGTTTAGTGACATGATCACATGGATCGTATGAAGGCATCATCGGATATTCAACTGACGCACATGGTGGACCAAATTTTTCACGTATTAATGGTTTTCCAAAACCGTTTGCACTCGGTGATAGGGAAGTGATTTGGAGAGGGAGGAACTGGACGAGTGCAAGGAATTGTCTTGAGAACATTCAACTGAAGTGATACGTGGGGTACCCTGAATTACTACATATTGCCAATGTCAAAAGAGATTAAATGTGCACGAAAGGCTAATACTTACAGAACGATAGAGCCAGTCTCTTCTATATTTCTGTAAACGTTCAACTCTGAAGTAAATTAATGATTGAAAGCTATCTGGAATTCTCCATGAAGTGGCAGAACTAGCCTTTTCGATACCACGTCAATTTTTCGCGCGCCGATTGGCGCACACCAATGACAATGTGGTGGTTTTCTGAATTTATGAAATTATATTAAACTGTTATAAAACTTTTTCTATGCTATCTTATTCAAGTTTGTCCACATTTCAACCATGTTTATCTGTCTTATAGTTTCGATAACGATTCACCTTTACACTATGCTACAAATGGATAAATCGTCAAGTGATTAAAAATATCGCCATTTTTACTCGTGTTTGAAAGATTATGACATAAATAAGATCAAATATTATGACATAAATTCTTCAGTTTGCATACCCTCGTCACCCTCGTCTATACAGTGCACAGAAAATAATACTGTTATTAGAAGAGAATGACTCGATATCTCGCGATAACTTTTTGATTATCAGCGACTTCAAGAGTTGGAACTTAGCTAGAAAAGTATGAAAGAGACGTTTTCCTATCGTTTATTAAGAATACCTTTTTCTTACGCATTTCTCTTTTGCCACTAGGCATGGGTACCGAGTTACGTTATGTACATCATCATTTTATTAGGTTGTTCCATAGGTTTCGCTAAAGGAACAATAATACCAAATTAACTAGCAAGAAGGAATTAGAATTGTATGACTTTGGTATCCTTCGATTACGCAGTTTCTTGCGAATAATCTGGTTCATACCCTGCCTATATATGATTTATGACGGAGCTACTTTGGAAATAAATTCGCTTGTTATTCATGTACGAATTATAAGTAGGGGAAAATGCTGGTTGGGCGGCGAGCAATGGAGCTTCAGGTTTTTTTGAGTTCCCTTTCTCCGTTTGAAATTTCCTAGGTTCCTCTTATTACTACAATGCTCTCTGGTTTCCTATACATCTCCTTGTGGCTTTGGAATAACACTGTTACAAATCTTCGCAAAAATATCCAGTAAGAGTTGGAAGATGCGCTGTTCTGCCAAGTATGTACCTTTCGTTTGAAAAGATATTTTAAGGAGACATTTTTTTCGTTGGAAAAACTTTTGCAAAAATTTTTTCGCTGAAATTCTATCTTCTGTCATGACATAATACGCAAAATATCTGAAGTTTACTATAATGATTGCCTACAAATCCATTCTGAAGCTCGAGCGAAGAGTTAACTACCCTGACAACGAAGCGTAATCTTCTCCTCATTCTTATAGCACACTGTGAGGACTTTCCGAGCAATCAAGCGGAGTTTGTTGCCGTTTTTCAAACCATCAAATAAATACTGAAAGTCTAGCAAAATTAGGAGCACAGACGAGAACCGAGCGTACAATGCACTCTGAGGATGAATAGTAATTTTATCTTCGTTGTTACGATGCATTGAGAAGGCGTTTTCAGACATCATGTACTGCATTTGAATCGCCGTTTCTCAAGCTATCGAATGACTACAAAAAGTCCTGTGAAATAGCTTTGTCCGGCGAAAAAGGCTGATAGTGCGTCCAAAACCACACACATCGTCCCAAATAAGGATTGATATCACTCTTAGGACCGACTATTTTCCAAACCCAACATAGAGTGAATATTCTAATGTTCTGATTGATAAGCAGATGTGAGGTTGTGAATGATATTTTTCATTGGATGCAGTAATACAGCACCACAACGGCTTACGTTTTTTTCGGCGATGTTGCCTAAAAAGGTTATATTGATTCAAAATCTGTTTAGTCATATACTCTGTAACCCCTTCAGAAAGACGCAATAAACAAATCTTCGGATAGCCAAAGGAGAATACTGGGTTAATACATTGCTGCGAATGCCAGATTGGTCATTTTTCTGGAGTACTGAGGTCAACGGGCCATTATTCTAGAGTACTGCGACTGAACGAGTCATTCTTCTGGAGCACTGAAATCGATTTAGTCACTCTTCTGAAGTACTGAAGTCGACCAAGTCTTTTTCGAGTGCTTATCATAAATGAGTCATTCTTCCGGGTTCTGAGGTCGAATGAATCATTCTTCTGGAGTGCTGAGAACGACCAGTAAAATGTCGACGAATCACGTCAACGGTGACTTTTTCGGGGCATACGAAATAACATTTTAGTGCAGAAGTATTGCGAGAATTCTTTACACTTCCCAGGCATTGCCTCGCCCGCCGTTCTCCTCTGGCATGCAGCTAGAAGCCATCGATTGTTCCGTTTGAGCATATGGTTATCGTTTTTCCCTGATACGGCCACTCTCCATCTATTTCGTTCTTCAGCCATAGAATTCAGCTTTGTTTTAGATAGAGAGGGTACGTGGGGTTGCTGGCTGAGAATATAAGGCTTGTTAGAGTCTAACCCTTCAGGGAGGACAATCGAAATGTCTGCGCGAAATTCCATTCTCAAGCCACGCGCGATTTTCGTTACTTCACTAGAGTTTTCCCCGTTTCGAAGAAATTCTGGGTTTCTCCTATGCTTTTGATGCTCTATGCTTCTCTGTATATTTTCTCATGTTTTTTATGCGCATAAAATTTTTATGTTAGAGAAAAAGCGCTCGTTTACTACGTCATCGTCCAGTTACTAGCATTCAACAGATTGTTAAAAGTCGTACAAAGGATGCTATGATATAAACCTTTAATTTGAAATATATTTTATCATATAGAATGCCTAAAAGTCTAAAATCTAGAGTTTGCAGTGTAATAGAATGTTTTAAGTCTTTCATGATGTCTGTTATGGCACTTCCAGTGTTAGACGTACGTTTCGGCTTGGCTAGCAAACCTCATCAGTAGCACATACCATTCGGCTACTCGACATCTGTTATAGGGAATTGACGTCGAACATGTTACTCTCTATGTAAGGTGAAAGGATCACTTAGCTTGATGTTCCTTCAAAGTGATTGATTGTCGCTTGTCGTTTGCCTGGCTTATGGCTTACGCCAGTATAGAGCTTGCTATATGATTACCAATAACCCACCTATGAATCAGAAACAAGGCGAATTGCTCCGAAGGCGAAACGTAGTCATTTTTTCGCTGCTACACCGCATTAAGATGGTCCTTCCAAAGAGCAATCCTATCTTTGGAATCGCCGTTTTACAAGCTACCGTATGACCACGAAAACTCCACTAAAAAAGCTCTGTTTGGCAAAAAAAATCCTCTAAAAGGCTCGATGTATCATGAATTATGCATGCGGCCCCAGAGGATTGAGTACTACGAGGAAAACTGAAGAATTTTGTTTGCTGCTGAACCCACATAGTTAGCGATTTGGAACCATTTTGTTATCATTAAAAGCGCATGAAAGATTAGTTAAAAGGAAAAAAAATTATGCGAGGATTACATTACCCCGTGTAAATTAGCCTCATAAATATGGGGCAAGCAGTTCTCGCCCATCTTTAACCAGCGTGGATCCCCGGCCTCTGCGTCTCTGACTGCTAACTCAGACGATCTGCTGCACTTCCTCTATATGTCTGACCCTCAGTGGGCGCTGCTTCTAACAACGCCAGGCTGTTGCGCTTAACCATGGCATGCTATTGCGTCTAATAATGGCACGCTGGGCGTCAGAGATGCGGAGCACGTGGAGCAGACCGTCTAGAGTCGCCAGTTAGGGATGCAGAGGCCGTGGGTCACGCGGTCTAGAAAGCGTTAAGGTTGCCAAATCAACCGGATTATTTCCACGTTTTTAAACAATTCCTTCTTTTTTAAACCAAGTTTCTCTTGAATTTTTCAATTTCATTGAGTATTAGAATTATAAGGGCCTTAAGATTTCCTTATCGCCGGCATCGCCATTGCCCTTTCGGGGGAGGGGAGGACTGGGGTGGACTCTATATGGAGGGCCGTGGGAATCGTTGCACTCGGCGCGATGCACGCGATTTCCGTTACGATTCTTTCTCGTTTGAGGGATTTTAGGCATTTTTTACTGGAAAATTCTTTACTAAACGATTTTCTCTACACCTTCTCATGCTCTTGGTGCATATAAAATATCAATATGTGAAGAAAGTCGCCGCTTTATCACGCAGTCATGCTGCTCTTGGAATCAGTTGATTGTAATGAAATGTGAGAAGGATGTTACGACATCGCCTCTTTCGTTTTGATATTCCCTCACTCCGTACAATATCCGGGTGACGTCATAGTGAATGAAAATCAATAAATGCTGAGCAGTTGGTCAAAAATGATCCCCCACCCCTTCCACTCAATTCGATGTCACTTCGTCGGTCGGTAGCTCTCGGCGAATCCTCGATTATTTAGCATCTTAGGAGTTGGCGCCGAATTAATTCTACGGCTTTTTTCTGTTGCTATCCTTTGGTATTGATTTTTCGTATATTCCCACATAGAGAATTAGATTCTTTTTGCAGAGATGTGATTTTTCCGTTGGAAAATACGGATTTTTAGAGGATATATGCGTTTTTTCTTCGCTGGAAATACCTTTATGGAAGTCTTCACAGCTACGTGCCATCTTTTCTTGATGATGCAATCTCCAGTCATCTAATCTTACTTATTATTACTATCAAATCCGCTGTGATGTTGAAGCGGCGCGGGCAATTAGTCTGAAGCGAAGTGAAGTGTTCTATTCGTTATGCCTGATAGTCATTTTTCGAGCCATGCACGTAGCCTGTTATAGGGCAGACTTGTAGAGCCTGAGACACGTGTTTCGACCTTGACAGTCTCATCAGTCGGACGGTATAACCTTCGTCTTTGTTTTCGCCAATTCTCTCGGGGAACCCGACCCCTCATGCACTATTGGCGGAAACGAATGTTTTGCACGTTCGATTAAGTGAAGATATCATTGAATGGGCAGTGTTGTACGTGTGATTGCTCTTGGCTGGTATCGTTGATTTATCATACCTTTCGTTTTCGAGGGGTTTTTTTAACTCTGACTTCGCCTACTCTATGAAAGAGACTGGGCTCCCCCGAAAGGATTTGCAAAAAAAGACGAGAGTGTACTACCTGAGTGATGAAACTGTCAAGGTCGAAACACGTGTAGTATCAGGCTTTATAAGTCACCCCTATAACGGATCACATACATGGCTTAAAAATGATCACCAGGCATGTTGAGATTTGAGCGTAGTCGTACGAAAACACTCAAAGCGAAAGGTGTTTCATTCGTTTAGTATTGAAATCTCCATTTCTCAAGCTTTCGAATGAGTACTAAAAGTCCGGTAATAGTGCTTTGTTTGGCGAATAAATTAAGCAAAACGAGTGGAAGACACACCACACTGATAATGTGAAACGGGATTTTCTCTTCGTATTACAGCGTAATAAGAAAACCTATCCGGAAACTAATTTTCTAGTTGAAATTCTTGTTTTCTCAATTATCGAATGATTACTAATCCTTTCGGGACCGTGAACCCAACCCCTGCGTCTCTAATCCCCAGCGTGTTGCGTCTAGCAATGGCGTCTGTCCCCAGCGTGCCACTATTAGACGCAGAGCGCTGGGGGTTAGAGACGCGGAGGGTTGGGTCCGTGGTCCTGTAAGGATTAAAAGTCTGGTAAAAAATGTGTGCCTGGCCAAAAAAAGCCACTGAAAGCCTAGTATATCGCATAGAGTGCAGGTCATCGTTAAAGAGTTAAACTCTTCTTCAGAAACAACGCGCGTCGTTAACACTTATTTACAACGCTGTTTACTTGTTTACTGTCTGTTAGTCTGTTTACGTGTTTACACTTGTAACACTTTTATTATGGTAGCTAAGAATTTATGATAAGTATTAATCGTAAGCTCTGATGCGGTTGAAGTCTTTGCTATCGAAATCGATAGTGATGATCTATGTTATCATCTCTTGAGAAATATTCTCCTTTACAGTTCGAAATGGCGGCTCCTTCAGCTCCTGAAGTCGATGGCGAAGAAGGAGGCAATCTGATATGGAGCCCGGTAAGATTTCAGAGCAAAGATTATGACGAGAACTTTTAGGAACTGGGGCACTTAGGTTTTGAGCTCATTTTTCTGTAAATTTTACAGTTATTCAATTCTCTCAACCCTTTGAAGTTCTACCATTTTCAGCAACATAACTGCCTAGGGGCTTCTTTTCCGTTATAGGTGGGCAATATTGAAACTGTCCTCATTCGCTGGACAGAGAATTTTCATAGGAGTATTAGTAACCATTCAAAAGCTGAGATTTCAGACTACAACCCCACGTCGTCGTTTTTTCAAAAGCCCATTTATAGCATTGTGATCTCCACACAAAACTATGTCCCACACGTGCATACTTCTCGTCGACAGAGCTCTTTCTTTGAACTATCAGCAATCAATCGATAGCGTATTCGTTGAATTTCCTTTTGTAACAGCATCAAGGAAAGGCTTTTTGAAAACCGGCGGCGTGGAGCTGTAGCCAGAATTCTGTGCTTTCGAATGGTTACGAACCTCCTATGGAAAAATTCTTCTCCAGGAAATGAGATCGGTTTTTCATTTGTCTTCTTATAACCGAAAGGACCTCTTAGGGTTTCAACCCTTTGTAAACGGCAATGTAATCGATATCGCCAGTGGCGCGCGATTTTCGGTATTCAAAAAAAATTTTTTTCTTTGTTTTGGTAAATACTTCAGAATCTTTGTAACAGTTTGATAGAACATGATTTTCTCTACAGGATTGTATACTATTTGTGCATCTATAACTTCCTGTGTAAAGAAAACTCCGAATGTGAAGTCTAACTTTATTTTCCCTCTCCTAGTGCGCTATGGAAACTTTTTCGAGAGCCACTTTACGTTCCAAATTTGGCGAGATTGAGCCATGGAATGAGCCCAGTGTAGGCCAAAGAATGGAGGTCCATATACTTCAGCTGGGCAAATAAGGCAACTGAATGTGAAACATATAATTTTAGCTACTACGGCGTAACAGAAAGGACTTTGTAATGACCAGGTTAAGTGTCGGAAGGCCCGAGATTCAAGCTTTCAAACGATTATTTGAAATTTCAAATAAAAAGCTTCATCCAGCGAGAAAAGACCTCTGTAACTTTGAACGTCGAAAACCCTCCGTAGAAGGTCAAGCCGCGAAATCGCAGTTGTTATCGTTGCGCGCCTGCGCGATTCTCGTTATTTGAATGGAATATTTTCTCATCCGTTGCGAGAAAATTTCTAAATCCCCTTCGTATTTTTCAATTGTCTATGTTTTTCTCATATCTTGTGCTGTTTTTTATCTTATAGGACTTTTGTAAGTGAAGAAAAAGAGCTGCTTTTTCGACAATGATACGGCGCATTTCATGCAATTCACTTCATCAATTCAATCATTTTACATTACCACTGTACTTTAGGAGTTGGGACTGCTTGAAGTATAGGATTGACTTTCTTTAAAAGTCTCTATGAGTTCTTTAGCTTTATAAGCTTTTAATTCTGTTTCATGTTATCATCAAACCTGCTGTGAAATCCCAGCCATGGGCTAACTACTCGGGAGGTGAAACGTGATTTTGTCTTCGCTATTACAGTGCGCTATAAAAGCGTTCCGAGAAACCAAATACATGTTGGAATCTCCATTTATCAAGCTATCAAATGACTACTGCAAGTCCGTGAAGGTGCTCTGTCCGACGAAAAAGGTCTCCTCATAACGGTGCGTACAAAACAACGCCCCCCCCCCCCTCCCCCTCCCCCCCACAGAGTTAATTAGAAAAAGTTTCTTTATATGTTACGAAGACCAAGTTGTCCACTCGTACCACCACGTTTATAACCGTCGAGCCATCGAACAATCTGAAGGAGAAATCAGCAGAACTCTATTTGTTACCCCATCGCTTGCCAAAATTTTGGGAGACATATGAGCGGAATCAAATCTGTTGGTGCTCTTCTAGTTTGGGCAGGTTTGGCTGGTCTTCCTTGCTTAGAAATGCCCAAGCGTTTCCACTACGTGGGACGTCCTACATGGATAGGACTCAACGCTTTATGTTACACTTTGAAAGCCATGGTCACTACTAAGGTCGATCTTAGGGGAAACAGTTAGAGGACTGATCTACGGGAGAGTAAAGGATAAAATGTTCACTACTGATCCGGTCATCCGAAAGGCGTCCATTCGAGTTTTATTGAGCAGTTTAGAGGGTGAAGTGAGGGCTTATTTGACGCATGAGCGCTGTGGCGCAGTGGTTCGAGGTGGTATGCATCCCACATGTGGCCGATCAGTCGACGCTTGATGGTTCGATCCTGCGCTCAAGGCTCGTTAAGCCCTCTATCGTTTCGGTGTCGGTGATTTGGTAAAAGATGTACTGCTTGATAAAAGCAAATGTAGGACGCATCCTCCAGAGATTCATCAACGCCTATCCTTTCTTATTTCCATGGTCTATACAAGAGTTTATAGTGGCTTATCGATGATTCAAACCAGCGTTTTTCTACTTCAGGCAAACCATATGCTGCTTTGCCAAACTCTAGGGAATGTAGGGTTTTGTGAGCGCTACTTTGTAAGCTAGGAGGTTCTACGAGGGTTATTGAATGAACCGTCTCATGTTGCGCGACATCTGAGCTTTGGCTTATACGAGCTTGCGAGGAGGACATATCGGGCTGGTGAGGAATTTTCCGAACTCTTTCGTTTTTGTTGTTTATTTTTCATGTATTTACGTTTTCATCTTTACTACCGTTTAGGACAGCTTCTTGCGGTTAACTTGATATATCACTTGCTTTAAGATGGAATTGCTCCGAGAGCAAAAACGATTGATGATGCTATTCGAGTGTCGTTTGAATTCAAGAGCTGCTGAGACTTTCCGCCAGTCTAATGAGGCCAAGGATACGGATCAATTGATTTCTCGTAAACGTTCGGCTCCTTGCTTGTGTGTTAAATCTCCATTTCAAGCCTTGGATTCGTTGAAAGTGTCAGGATCTGCATTTCTCCCAACTGTTCTGTCACCCCAGACCTCAG
The DNA here is from genome assembly GCA_019055375.1 of Parelaphostrongylus tenuis. NCBI lineage: Eukaryota > Metazoa > Nematoda > Chromadorea > Rhabditida > Metastrongylidae > Parelaphostrongylus > Parelaphostrongylus tenuis. The sequence continues at coordinate 69,822 of JAHQIW010003770.1, forward strand.
TGATGCGGCGGAAAGTCTCAGCAGCACTTGATTCCAAACGAGACTCGTCTATCATCAACAATCGTTTTTGCTCTCGGGACCATTCGAGTTCGAAGCAAATGTATTGGTGTTATATATTAAAATAGCCGCAAGGAACTACTTTAAGCGATAGTAAAGGCAAAAACTTAAGTGCATGAAAAATAATCTACGTAAACGAAAAAGTCCTGAAAATTTCTTGCTCGCCCAATACCCTATGAGATGGGTTTGCTCTGGAAGTATTGTAAATTATTGCCTCGAAAAATTGTAATGCAGAAATCATTACATATTTGCAATTTACGAGCGCATGTGACTCAGTGGTTAGAGGTGCTCTGCGTCGTACCCAAGGTCAATAGTTCGATCTCGTGTTCATGGCTCACCAAGCTATTCATCACTCCGATGTTGGTGAATTGGTAACAGATTGGTTTCAGGCTTGTCTAAGAGTACGAGCAGCACTGACTCGGTACATCGTTAGGCCACCACGAGTCATTGTAAAGGCCATATTTCTATTCAGTCACCTCCAACGAAGTCAAAAACTGAAGTTGAATGCATGGCCCAATCCTCAGGGATTATCCAGTACCAAGAGCTTTATTCTTTATCCTTTTATTTGCAATCTAAACCTTGAATTCTTGTCACCAGAATCAAACATAACTGTTCCAATCTAATCAGAGATCACTGGAATCTACGTATTTTTGAGAGCCAAGGTGCACATCTGTTGATCCTCTTAATTGAATTGCCCAATACGATTTACAGAAGTTCTCAGCAGCCGCTTGGTTCTTGAAAATCTCCAAGCAGTTACTTCCCCGGTAGTGCAGTGGTCAGCACGCACCCCTTAGAGCGTGAGACTCATGTTCAATTCCCGGCTGATTTTCAAAGTTTTGCATATCGCTCAACTTTCTTGGTGTTGTTTTCCTAAATGATCAATACCTATGGTTAAAGATAAGCGATCGCTGCAATGATTCTCAATAGCGATGGTTGAGCAACATGTGATCCGTAGTCGTCTTGAAATAAGTTGATCATTTTTTAGAACTGTGCTATGCATGATCTACATGGATTGCAACTTTAACGCAGTTATGACGGTGGTGTTATGATGGCTATTTGTTCAAGAATGTCGAGTGATATGTAAAACTTGTGGTGCAGTGGTAAGAGGTGCTCTGAGTTGCACACAAGGTCGATGATTCGATCTCGCAATGGCTCATCAAGCTATTTATCCCTCTGAAGCGGTAAAGTGGTATCACACTGGCCCCAGAGGTGTCTGAGAGAATATGCGGCACTAACTCGATGGGCGGTAGGCTTCTACGAGTCATTGCAAAGGCCAGATACGCATTTTCAATCACCTCAAACGAAATCAAAATTGAAGACGAATGCATGACACATCTCTCAGGGATTGATCAACTCCGAGAGGTTTATCCTTTTTAAGTAAAACTTTGAGCCTCGCGTGGGAATCGAACTCACGTCTCACCCATTCCTGGTTCGCATGATAACCACTACATTACACGCGTCGAGTACATTGCTGCGCTGCAGTTTTTGATGGATCTTATTGAATTTCGTAACATATCTCTTCTATGATCATCTTTTCAGGACACAGGAGGTTGTGACAGATTTCTTCATACGTTGTTCATAACTTTTCTCACTCATTTGGTTTTTAGAAGTGCTCCTTTAATTTTAGACGACCCGTTATCACAATTTAACTGCAACTGCACAAGACCAGGTAATAGTTCAGGGATTTCTCGAGATTTTGGCGGTTATGGCTAGCTTTCTCTTTCATTCTTCCAGGCTGAGGCCGAGAAGAACCTGGGAAATGCTGCGTACAAGCTGAAGGACTTTAAAGAAGCCCACAAGCACTATGATAAGGCCATTGAACTGGACCCTTCCAACATCACATTTTATACTAATTAAGCAGGTAAGTCGGAGAATTCGTTTTGATCCATCAGCTCTACTTTGCGTATTTTGTAAGATTTGGATGCCAAATATAAGCGCAAATGCTTCTATAAGAATTTCAGCGGCCTATTTCGAAGAGCACAAATACGACGATTGCGTAGAGATCTGTAAGAAAGCTGTTGAAATTGGACGTGAGCAACGTGCTGACTTCAAGCTGATAGCAAAGTTTGTTTAGTGGACTTTATTTTTGAGATTTTACAGGACAAAATTTCAGATTTCTATACGTTTTAGATTTTAGAAAATTCTTTATTTGGATTTAGTCCTTCCAAGACAAAATGTATTCAGTTGGGTGCGCGGCTTTCTAGAGGCTTTTCGCGCTGGACAAGCCTGTTACCATAGATATCTAGTACTTATGTTTCGCACTTTGTTATCTGTCTTCCCAGTGTTTTTTGCACTGTGTGAATCCCAGTACTTCTAGCATTCAATTAGTTTTTTCGTCTTCGTCTCGAACATCTTGGAGTACTCGTTGAGCAGGTCTCCTTGCAAGGGTGTCTGAACATTTGCAGTGCCGCTTCGGTTTATACTCGATTTCGTCTTCTTCATGAAATTTCGCGGAACACTGGTCGAGACTATTCTTCTCGCAATCTTGTAGGCAGCTGAGCTAAGGCGTTTACTTGATTGACGGTTGAGGAATGTTAGGGGAAGGGATCTAGCCAGTGCATCGCATGTCACCTCGCTTTCGGGTATATTACACCACTAACCACTGTGCTACTCGGTCCTCCCGTTTCTGTATAAACATCAGAAACAGATATTCCACAGGCTGAGGGTTTTTCGATGCGTAGGAAGTTTCGTTCTTCTACAAACTGTAGTTGTTCTCTTGCTGGTATAAGCACTTTTGAGTTTACGCGGGACTTCGGCGGAGATTACTGATGGGCTGTGTACAGTGGTTACACATGCTCTGCGGCGCGAGCGTGGTTAAATAATGGCTCGATCCCGCACTCTAACCTCACGAAGCTTTCCATCCCACCGAGGTCGTTGTTTTGGTTTCAAACTTGTCTGGGAGGGTAGCGGCACCGGTGTAATAGATCCGTAGGCCACCGCGAATTTGTAGAGGCGAAATATGTATTCAGTCGTCTTTAACGATGTTTGATGAAATGAATGCATGATGCATTCCTTAGCGGTTGATCAACGCCGGGCATTATTTCATCAGGAAAACAAGCATAGAGTGTTGTAGGTTGAGACCGTCTGCAAATATCTATCACTGGATTGTGCTACGTCTTCCACACCTAGACGCAGTGTACTTCCCACTGCTGAGTTTTTTTTACATGGAATAGGTAACAAGTAGCTAACTTTTTCTTCCACAGGACAATAGCCAGAGCTGGAAATGCGTATTCGAAGGCAGGGGACCTCAAAGAGGCTTTGAATTGGTACGAAAAGTCCGTATCAGAGTTTAGAGATACGGTGAGTATGAATAGATTTCCTCCACTTTGTGTAACAGTTTTTTACTTGTTCCGCTTTACTGATGTATATTATTGAATATTTTGGATTTCTTTGAAGGAGACGGTGAAGAAGGCGAAAGAATCGGAGAAAAAGATAAAAGAACGCGAGCGTGTTGCTTACATCAACCCAGAAATAGCTCAACAAGAGAAGAATTTAGGGAACGAGAAATTCAAGGTGATTTGGGTCGTGTGCTCACTCAACATAGTCTATGTACCTGAAAAATTTGGTTTCAGAATGGAGTTCATCCTGGTGCTATGAAACATTACAATGAAGCAGTCAAACGTGATCCAGATAACGCTGTACTCTACTCGAATCGTGCTGCTTGTTATACGAAACTCATGGAATTCCAACGTGCATTAGATGACTGTGAGAACTGTATCAAACGTGATCCGAAATTTAGTGAGCTTCTTTCGACAGCTCCTCACTGACGTTCTCTTTTCATCTGTTCAAAACATGCAGAGAGATTTCTGATACTGTCACATATCCCAAGACCGACTATCTATTAACCTCGGCATAGTTTGAATAAATAAATAGTTTCTTCTGTTTAGCCGTTTCCGAGGTGTTATTGATGTTATTTATTGAATATCAGCGAAGCATACAACAATACAGTCAGTAATGCAGCTTGAATACACAATATTCGAGGTGGCTAACGTTTCGGCGGGTCGCCTTCGTCAGAGCCTGGGAAGATCACATTGATCCACAATCCACTAAGCCAAAAACCTCCATAACCCTAGCAGAAAACGTTAGAGATGTGTTTTGGATCGCATAATAAAAGCTTCATTTTAAAACACTCACCGTTTTGATGTTTGGGTCTATCAATTATTAATTGAAGATCAGCCGCTTAAGGTCGGTGCATCAGTGGGCTGTGCCTAACTCGGACCGGAAAAATCAGCCTGAGGTATGGTTCGAGGTCACGCGTGATTACGAGACACTCCACTTTTCGGTTCATTTTCGGGCCTTTGTTATGTATCCAAAAGGTTTCTAATGTTTTTACGCGCAGATGTTCTTGATTCCTGTGCGAGAATCGTAAATTTGAAGCCGAACACTACTCCTGCATGTTTTTGTGAGCCGCATTTCGATATCCAGGATTCGTTGATCCTTCTTTGGCCGGCCGCATAGTTCGTGAAGTCGTTTTCGTCTGATGAAGTTAGGAACGACCCGGTGTTTTAAGCAGCGACGGAGGAAAATAATTGTCTGTCTAGCTAAGACGATCTTTTGTCTTAGTGACAAGACTTCTTTTACTAGTCGGTAATATTTGGCTGGAACAGACCGCAGTAAATCCCAAGACTGTCACATATAATTTCTAGCTAAGTGCTCATTTCAGTGATCCCCTTTCGTGGGTGGGGCGAGGGATATATTATGTGAGTAGTTGCTAGCATAGACGTAGAGGTAGTGATGTCTCTCAGTACTAGCAAGGTGCTCTCAATCCAGCCCAGCAGATTTTCCATTCTTTCTCGGTCGACAAATTGCTAGCAGCGTTCTCTGAGAATCTTTGTTTGATCCACAAAGCTCAAAAGTGTTGTAATACGGCTACCGAGAGATTCCAGGGCAAATCGATTACGTCATCATGCAGCCAATTCGTAAAGATATACCCAGTAAAAGCCCTACCCTTACGCAAATGTGAAGTGCTTCGGGTGTTGGAATCCGTTCAGCATGTGTATTGTTCAGTCGTCTTGGAGGAAAATGTATTATGAACTTATGACCTGTGCTAAGTATAGGTTCACACGAAAAATACGACATCTTCGAGTGCGGCGTAGCGCAGTCGTTAGTAGTGCAGTGTATCGGTAAGCAAGGCGTTACATCAATTTCTTATCTCAGCACTCTCTCCCAGTCAATCAGTGAACGCCCTAAAGAACGTTTCAGCTTGACAACCTTGACATTTCCAAGAAAAGTTGACTCGATAGTTATGCATAGTATTGGGAAGCCTAGTTTCTATCATTTAATGAGGACTGTGTTCAGTAATCCTCTAAGGGCCGTGTAGTTACGGCCACTGCATCGCTGACTGGCAACTCTCGACGGTCTGCTCCCGTCCCCTGCATCTCTAGCCCCCCAGCGCGCTGCGTCTAACATTGGCACACTGGGAGTTAGAAATGCCTAGTTGGGGCAGACCGTCCACAAAAAACCAGTTAGAGATGCAGTGGCCGCGAGTCCACAGTCCCGGAAGGGATAATTATTCTCTTAGTTGGGCGATTACTTTGGGATGCATCACAAACACATGTTTGAGTCTGAGAAAGTTGTTATTCATATTCATGGCATTCTAGTCAAAGGATATATCCGAAAGGGAGCAGTACTGACTGCCATGCGTGAGTGGACAAAAGCGAAGCGTGCATACGAGGACGCTCTGACAATAGATCCCTCCAACGTTGAGGCGATTGAAGGACTGCGCAACTGTTTCCGTAGTAACGACGAGGATCCAGAAAAGGTTTTCAGATAGATGAGATATTAATGAACGTCATAAATGCTGCCTTTCATGACGCGTATTCCAGGCTCGTGAGCGAGCGTTGGAAGACCCTGAAGTGCAAGCCATTCTACGTGATCCTGGTATGCGGCTCTTACTGGAACAAATGAGTCAGGTTAGTATGGAGTAGACGATTTAGGTTTGATTATTAGGATGATGCTTTACATACTCCAAGATGTTTTAAGGATCCTGGGGCAGTTAGAGAACACCTTCAAATTCCTGACATTGCCGCCAAACTTCTGAAGCTACGTGAAGCTGGTATAATCCAGATGAGGTAAACTGCGTGATACTTGCGTAAGACCATTCAAATTCTTTCCGAACATCTCATGATTCATGCCTCGGTGTAGATTGTTATCAGATGAATTCACAATGTGTCCACATCACTTAAGCTTTGTTGCGTTCTCGAGACATTCTGTCACTACGGTACTACCATTGATGGTCATCAGCTTTTTTGACCCGATCTATTTGGAGACTGGTTTTTATCGTGTCGCTCTTTTTGTTTATCTGCTACACAATAAATATTCGTAATAATCGCTTTATGGTTGTGATATTGGTTATTTATCAGATTCAAATACAACATAATGCGATACTAAGTATCCAAAACAAGGCATCAGGACACTACAGTCGATGATAGAGAATGTGGAGTACCAGACTTGGGTACTCTTTTCGATCATCCGTAATTGAATATTCATTTGTCCTCGGATAACCGAAGGAACCCAGGTTTATATTCCGGCAGCAGGCGCAACAATTGTGTTTGGGTCGAGGAGAGTAAACCTGTAGATGTGACACATAGTAAGGGATAAGAGGCTCTCGGTCGGCACATCAGCAAAGCGGTAGTGTTATGAGCGCAGTAGGAGGTCTAGTTCCCTCCGCTCCTTTTGACCCTTTGGAGACAGCAGTTGAAATTGCTGCGCACTACTTCCGCTGTTTTACTGGGTTTTTGTTCCCTTCGTTCCGGAAAAACTCAGGTTCCTCTTACTATTGTGATACTCCATGACTTTGTGCACACCTTTCCATTATGCTTTCACAACAAAATGGGAAACCGCGCTGATTAGCCAACGGTTTAGTTCCCTTATTGAAAAGTAAGGATATTTAGAACACGTGGTCGCTTTTTTCTAACTAAAATTGCCTTTGAAGGAGCCTTCTTAGTTATGTTCTATGTTTTTAGTGATAATATCGTACCCAAAAGGTCTAAAGTTCCCTCTAGCGATATAAGAGTTGCGCTGTGAAGTTCAAACTTGCCATACCTTGAGTGCGAAACGTCGTCTCCGCCTCGTTCCTGCAGAGCACTAAGAATGCTTTTCTAAACGGAAGGAGAAGAGGAACGATTTTTCTGAATTAAGTGATCGAAGCCGATTTTTTCTGCCGTATCTGGTTATTCAGCTCTGTTGAAGGTGCTCTGGAGCATACACTTCTCTGTTGAACGATCAATGTTTTGATCTCGCCCAAAGTCTCACAGAACCTTTCTTCCCTCCGGGGTGGGTGTGAAATCATTTTTGGAAAGGATAGCAGCACTAGTTTGATACATCGGTGAGCCACCCGCACGTCATCGTAAGGGCGAAAATGTATTGAATCACCTTAAAGAAGCTAAAAATATAGAAGAATGCATGGTGTTTTTCTGAAACATTTGCCACGCCATAAGATCCATCTTCTCTATTTAACTTTTTATCCTAACACGTAAATACTTGTTGGAATTTATATGTTAGATGGCGACAAATTTGTGAAATAATCTCATTCACCGCCTAGGAATTTTTCAAAATCCCAAAAATCTAATAATTGCTATCTGAGCCAATTTGTCACAGTTGGCTCAGATAGCAATTATGAGATATGTTGAAATTTGTGCGTGGTCACAAGAAAACACTCGAAAAGAACGGTATAATATATGTCCACAACATAAGCACAATGTTGGAATCATTGGAATCCACAACATCGAATGATTATTAATGGTCTAGAAAAAGAGCTCTGTCGTGCAATGATTGAAGCACAGATCTTTCCTTTCTCCTTCAGCGATGCCAAAAGAGCTTTTTTAGAAGCAAACACATTTTTGATTTCTCCTAAATTTGTGCTACCGAATGAATATTAGCACTCTAAAGAAGGAGCTTTGTCTGGCAAAATTCAAGCAAGATAAGAAATAGACACTTACTCGTGGGAAAATAATTTTATTTTGGATTTTAGAGCGCTATAAAGGGTGTTTTTGGTAAAGCGACCACGTAGAGCTTTAGCCAGAGATTGAAGCTTTCAGATGACTACTATCCAGCGAATGAGATTGTTTTACATATTTGTCGGCTACGAAAATATGAGTACCTACTTGTTTTCTACAGCGAGCTCGTCAACCTCTTCCATAAGAGCGGGAGAAGCTTGCTTCTCGAATTTGATCACTGCATACTTCTCAGTGCACTTCTCAGCTGCTTAATTAAAGGCTATTTTCCAGTTCTAATGCGTCGAGAAGAAGGTGCACTCAAGTTTGGCCCGGAAGCAAGTAGTCTAATCTCTAGATCTTCCGGCACCTTCAGAACGGATAAAGTCACTTTAGTGAGCATTTAACGGCCTATGCGCAACCTTGGAAGACCCCACTTTACATCAAAACTAACCGACAAAGGATTACTCTACTGAGGAGATCTGTGAACTGATCAAAACTACGTTCATAACCACTGCATTTGAAAGCTAGAAGTTCGCACATTTGATAAGTCACGGTCCTTCTTCTTTCATAATACGCTGACTTCTGTATCGTAAACCTTTATAATTCATTGGATATCATCCTAAATTTTTCAGTTAAATCGTTTTGCTCGTTATTCTGGATTAATTATTTGGTTTTATGTACGAATATAGTTAGAAACCTTTTCATCTCAGACTGTAGAATTTTCAAATGTTATCTACAATATATAAACCTGTTTGCAATGCGACGCTATGTCAGCGACGTACATATATATAACGCTACGCAATGATGTGTTCGCACATCATAAAGCTCACTTTATGTCGCGGGTCACAAAAGTATCTGAGCGAATCGGAGGCGTGTTGCCTCACATCGCTTGTGTTCACTGAGGTCGCTTACGCTCGATTAGGACAATTCAGTGCCCACAGATGACTGAGAGAGTTGGTGAAAGCACAGTTTTTGAACAAATCAACACACTTGAATCGGAGGTGAGTGAAGTTCTGGATCTATCTCAGTGTGGGAGTTTGAAACGACTGCTTAACTAGTAACCTTCCAGCCGTCCTCGGCCGTCCAGCTCGAATGAGTCGCCGTAGCTTCAGCACTCTGCTCCACTCTGTATGAGGACGAGAGGCCTTTTCGTCAAACCACGTTATCAACACTTTTATATTCTAAGTCCTATAAACACGAATGGATTCCCAATATGTAAGATTATGGCTTTCTGAAAGGAGTATCTAAACTGCTCGATCTTTCGTCGATCCGAATGATGCTTTGCACAAGAAGAGGGTAGCTAAAGGGACAACGACTGTCATAAAGCCTTTCTATTGCTTCATGATCAAGGGAAAGCTTTAATTATTGTTTACTGATCGGCGCTGTAGTGCGCGCATCTGTGTTATAGTTTTGTAATTTGCTCCGCATAAGAGGAAGTGGATAATTGTTTTTAGTTGTTGAAAGAATAGTCAGAGTAAACGAATATCTCCCGAACAAAACCGATAATGGGTTAAATCCTATCGTTGAATGTCCAAGTTGATTTATGCGGTCGCTTCTACGAAGCAAAGTGTTACGGAAAGCCAAGTGGTAGGAAGTGCAAGCTTCATACCTTTTCTCACCCTTCACGCCCAAATAAAGCGCCCGTGAAGACATGACGGTATAGACTTCAAGTGTAGGTCAGTAGACATACATGGAAATCGAAAACATCTATCCGAAACTTTTGGAGCGAATATATTTCAAGAATCTGTAAATCAAGCAAGTGGAGGGTGTTTAGTGATTACGCATGGCCTTGCGTCTGGCTAAAAAGCTGACTTGTTCTGGCCTGAGCCAGACTCAATCCTGACAATCCATGCAAAAGATGGTGGACTGGTCTCCAACGATTTACTCAAAGACTTATAGAAGAGGAAAAAGCTAAGTGTTCAGATGAAGCGGTGTACTATTCCAGCAAATAATAAGCGCCAACTTGTCGGAATCAAACATAAAGGGTATCAGTGGACACGAACGGAGTGAAAACGGTGGAGTGCGTAAGCCCTTTAGTTAGCGCCTAAAGAAAATGGGGTAAGGATGTCCGAGCACTTCCCGACGACGATGTATATAAGAAGGTTGCCTGACTTGCATCCTATCCCATACGATTTATATGATTTGGATAACATTTGAAAATTCTAAAGCTGAACTAGCTTTCTCACTATTTTCTAAAATTAATTAACTAATCAAAGATAATAAGCAGACTGTAATACCTTTCCTCTCGAGTATGTCGCCGAGTAATTTATCACACTACGGCAAGTGTTAATATTTCGGCGTCGCTGTATTGGCTATTCAGTAGTGGGCTTCGGATTAGTCTTTAGCGCCTAAAGTTACTAACTCGAAGTGGAATACTTGATTCTGCACGAGTTTTGCCACTGCAATTATGACAGATCAGTTTAAGCAAGCTAGTGCTTTATGGTTGAGCGAGTAAATACGAAGTTGTACGGTTAATTGGAATACTGGAAGAAACGGAACCAGCCTGCACGAGATTAGCGGACCATAGTCCAAAGAAAATGGGCTTCTTCTGCCATTGCACGTTTATAACTCACTTCTAAATGGGCCGATAACAAACAGTCTCTTTAAACGAAAACAGAAGCCGTATCGCCAATAAAAAACGTGAGCACAAAGAAGCGCTGGAAAACAATCGATGCTAAGAAGCATAAAAAGTTGCAGATTAGACACCAAGACGAAAATGCAACAAGGGAGCTTTTGCCATGTTTACTTGAAGGCGATTTTATCGTGTCTAAGTATGGCTTACAGTAAAAGTTCGGCTTGTACCATGTTCACTTAGAAGCAAGTTATCGTGTCTAAGAAAGTACATACAATATGTCTTCATGTCAAAGCATAAACAAATTGTAATAAAATCCAGTTGAAAATAGCAACAACCACAGGAAACAGTTAGTGGAGAAAATGCACAATAATAAAGAAATATTTTTTAATTCCCAAGTAGTTACTATCGTTGGTTCCCCTATGTAGGAGATTTATCTTGTGTAGCTGACTGAACCGAAAGGCACCGTGAAACTGACGAGGCTGTTATGCCGAACCACGCGTCTTGCATTGTATAAGTGCCCATAATAAACCACATGAAAGGATCAAAATACATTGTCAGAATGTTGAACGTGATACATATCTTGAGCTCTCCATGAGGTCTGTTATAGCCCTTATATGGTGCTAGACTCCTTTAAATGTAAAGCGTACATCCTCTTGCAAGGAACCGGCTGAACCGAAAGGCACCGTACTGCTGATGAAACACGTGTTTAGGCCTTAACAAACCCATGAAATGCTCAAAATATTTTATCAGATTTTACATTGTTTTCAGCAGGGTCTTTACATAGTCATACGTAAAGGTGTCAAAACATATTGTCAGAAGGTACTGTTCATGTGCTTACAGGCGTCAATATGGCCAGCTGACAACTCAGGCAATTCTTTCTGGACATGTATCATCAGGTCATGGTGTGTTCGTGGCTCAGAGCACACTTGCGCCAAGACATGGGCACTATTACGATAACAGTTTGCTAACATGATAACATGTTTGAGCACGTTATGAGTTCTGGTACGGCCCTTATACAGTACCAGAGAGGTGCTTATTTCGCCCTTCCAGCCTTCTCAGCAGTGCGATCTCTTTGGTTCGGCCGATTCTGATTAAACTAATCAATGAGCAACTGAGTTAAGTGACTAGATGAAGCTTTTGAATTATTTCTGAACTAAGAAAGATGTCATCTCTTGCAATCAAGAGTGACGAAGTTAAACTGATCTAGAAAAAGTGTTCAATTTTAAAGAGGAAACAATGGAAATAAGCTGTTCGAGATAGGAGCTTTTACAGGTATTCATTATGTCATCTGTCAACATGTTAATCGTGAGACTTCAAATAGAGAGAGCTTACACCACAGAGTTGCTCCCACACATCGTAATGCAAAGATGAATATATGCCGTCGTCTTTTTATCAAATTAAACAATCACTGATTACTCCTTATGTGCAGTTATTAACATGTGTCTGCTAAAAAAACATATGTGTATGAAGCCTTTTGAGCCTCTTAGCTCATTAATGTTTCTGTATATCCTAATTTCCACAAAGTTTTTAGCATTTCAAAGAAACTGCACTGTTCTATGCATAACTATACTTGACATCCCCAGACTCAAATATGAGAAGAATTTGGGCGACAAACTTGTCTATCTAATTTTTTACAATATTTCCAGCATTTTAAGTAACTCAAACACGACTTCACTTCCGTCGACATAAACAAACTTGACTGCTTCCTTTCGTTCTTTATAGACGACAGAAAAAGAAGGTATCTTATATAACACATTGATTATCATGTCATTGCTATAGGGGGAGTCGTTCAACACGAAGTTGTGGCGCTGAGAAAAGTTTAAGTACAACGAATCATAATCTTACTGGTAATTAATAATTATAAAGTCGCAAAATAATTATAATCTTGTTCACCTGAACAATTTATTTATTGAGAAATTTCGAAGAAATTACAACCAATAAAAATATTTATGAACGTCAATAGATTCCAAGGTATATCGAACAAATTGGAGAGATACTAACATGGAATAGGCTTCAATAAAGATCAAAAAGGATATGAATCTGCGAAGACGGATTTTTGGATTTTGCAAGTGTTCCAGATGGGAAAGCTACTAGCAATCAGCTCTGTGAACTATTTCTCAGCTTTGTTTTATTTGATGAATAGCGCAAGATTGTTAATAACCAGATTTATCGAATGCAGTGGTGAGTAGTTATGCGGCAGTCAACCTTCAAAGCTTCGAAAGGTCAAATTGACTCGCAATATACTCATGTAAACATTTTCACACTCTCTGAAAAGAAAAACTTGGTGAACAGATTTTGGGTGGTAAGGTAAACCGCTTCGTTCAAACACTTACCGTTTTCTTCTTTTGTATACTCCTCAGTGAATCAACGGAAAGCAAACCATAATTACTTGCATGGATTCTCAGGATTGTGTTTGGCTCAGGGCAGAACAAATCAGCCTGAGCTATGGCGCATGGTCGTGCGTAATCCCTGATCACTCTCCATGTCCTTGATTAATGGATTTTTGAAATAAATTCGCCTAGAAAATTGCGTGTAGAAGGTTTCGATTTCCATGTGTAAGAGCTAAACTACACATCAAACTCTTTTCAGCGATACCATGGGCCCCACGTGTGAATAGTAAGCTGTAGTTTGAGTTTCCTATTTACGCGCTGTTTCACGAATGTAGAGCAACTCTATCCATTACACCAATGCATTCGTGCCTATATGCCTTGCGAGAGGTTGAGCGACCGCTCCTATGCTTATGCAGTAGCCCTTAACTCTTTTTTCGCCTCTCTACCTCTCCGCACACCAGGAGTTGTTCGAAACATGTTGCCCACAGGCGCGTGATTTGTACAAGAAATGTGAGAAATGGCAATCAGATAACAATCAGATAACTCGGACATTGAACGATAGGAACTAATCCATTTTGGGTTTTGTTCAAGAGAATTTTTTTTACTCTGACTATACGTTCAACGACTAAAAGCAGTTGTCCACCTACTCTTATGTGGAGCTAATTCAAAACTATCATACAGATACATGCAGTAGAGCGGATCAATAACTATGACTTTCCCTTGATCATAAAGCGATATCAAGGCCACATGACACTCGCTGTCCCTCTACCTACCCTCTTACTTACGTAAAACATCTTTCGCATCGACAAAAGATCGGGCAGTTTAGGTATCCTTTTTAGATAGCCATGATAACGAATTGGGAATCCATTCGTGTTTATAGGACTTATAATATAAAAGTGTCGATAACGTGTTTGACGAAAAGAAAATTCGTCCTCATACACTGTGGAGCCGAGTGCTGGAGCTACGGCGAACTCATTCGAGCTTGCTTGATGGCTCAGAGCCACTGATGGCTACTAGTTATATTTCTATTCGAACTCCCTTATGGGATAGATTCAAATTTTGATTCACCTCCGATTCAAGTGTATTGATTTGTTCATATTTATTCATATTTTCACCAACTCTCAGTCAACTGTAGACGCTAACTTGTCGTAATCTAACGTAACCGATCTCAGTGAACACGAGTGATGCGAAAACGAAGCGAGGCGACTCGCCTCCGATTCACTTATATATTGTTAAGAGCCGCAATATAATGTGAAGACGAGATCTTCATCCGCCAAGTGTGGCATCGTTATATATAAGTACGTCGCTAACATCACGTCGCATCACAAAAACCGGGTTCATGTATTGTGGATAACATTTTTAAATTCTGTAGCCTGAGATGAAAAGGCTTTCTCACCATTTTCGCGCATAAAACCAAATAAATAATCCAGCACAACAAGCAAAAAGATAAAACTCAGAAATTCAGCAAGAAAGTAGTGAATTAAAAGGGACTGAAGCAAAAAATCAATGCACCGTGAAGGACGAAGAACCGTGACCTTTCGAGCGTTCGGACTATTTGCTTTCAAACGGAGTGTTTATGAACGCCGATTTAACCAGTTCATACACCTCCTTAGTAGAGTGATCCTCTTTCGGTTAGTTCTAATGGAAAGTGAAGTCTTTCAAGGTTGCGCATAGGCCGTTAAATGCGCAGGAAAGTGACTCCATGCGTTCTGAGGATGCCGGTGGATACAGGAATAGACTGTCTGCTGCCGGGCCCCACTTAAGTGCGCTTTCTTTTCTGTGCATTGAATTATCAAAGGTCTCTAGTCTAGCAGCTGGCAAGTGCACTAAAAAGCGGATAGTGCTCGCCTTCGAGAAGCAAGCTCCTTCCGCTCTTATGGAAAAGGGTGACGAGCTCTCCATAAAAACAAATCTTCACGTGTCAGTCATAGAAAGTTAGAAAGAAAATGGGTAGAACTCGTGGCATTGGCAAATTCTTCAAAGAAGCACCATGCATATAACTCCAATTTTTAGCTTCGTGTGAGGTGATTGAATGCATTTTAGCCTTTACAACGACGTTCAAGGTGGCCTACCGATGTATTTATCTAATTAGTGCTGCTATCTTTCCACAACTGACATCACACCGACCCCGAAGCAATGAAAGGCTTTGTGAGTCTTCGACGCGAGATCAAAACATTGATCATCGCTTGATCGAGCACGTGTGTGTCTCAGAGCACCTCTAACACAAGCTGAATAGGCTAGATATAGCAGAAAAAATTGGCCTCAATGGCTTGATTTGGAAAAAGCGTTCCTCCTCTCCGCCCCTTTAGAGAAACATTTGTAGTGCTCCGTAGGAACGAGGAGAAGATTACGTTCTCACTTAAAGTAGCTGGACCGCTTGAGCTTCACAGCGGAACTGTTATATCGCTGTAGTAAACCTTAGATTCCTTAGGCACCACGTTACAAAAAAAATAAAGAACATCACCGAGGAGGCTTCTCTAAAAACAATTTTAGTAAAAAAGAGCGCCCATATGTTTATAATGCAAAAGTTTCATGGAAAGATGTGCAGAAAGCCATGAAGTATCACAGTAGTGAGAGAAACTTAGATTTTTTGAGAACGGAGGGGAAAAATCTAATGAAACAGTGCATAGCAATTCCAGCTACTGTCTCCAAAGAGTTAGAGGGAAGAAAGGGACTCTAATCTCCTACTGCACTCAGTTGACCACCGCTTTGCGGATGCGCTTACCGATAGCCTCACATCCTTTACTATGGTGTCACATCTACAAAATTCCTCTCCTTAACCCAATGTACTTGTTGCACCTGCTTCCGAAGCATAAGTCAAGGCTTTTTTTAGGCATCCGGGAACAGAAGAATATTCGACTTCGGATAGTCGAAAAGAAACCTATGTCTGGTACATCATATTCGCTACCATCATCTATAGTGTGCTGACGCCTTATTTTGGATACCTATTATCGCATGATGTTGTGATTTGAATCTAACATACAACTTGAAGATGTTCACAGACGCGCAATTTGTGCGTGAAAGGTGGGAAAACGTAATAAGCTACTGCTTCCAACTATTTGGCTATCGGTAGCATTTTGCTTCGTAGTAGCATTCGGATAAATCAACTTGGACATTCAAACATAGAAAATACATTTTGTTTACTCTATTCGTTCCACGGCTAAAAACATCTATTCATATATTCTTATGCGGAGCAAACTACAAAACTATCACACAGATATATGCAGTAGAGTGGCGGCCGGTGATCACTAATAATAGTTTCCTTTGATGATAAAGCATTATGAAGGCTTTATGACAGTCGCTGTCCCTTTAGCTACACTCTTACTTGTGCAAAACATCTCTCTGATCAACGGAAGATCGAGCATTTGAGGTACCCCTTTCACAAATCCATGACTCAACGAATCGGGATTCCATTCGTGTTTATAGGACCTAGAACATAAAAGTTTTTGAAGTGTTTGACGACAATATCACTTAATCTGGTATCGCGATGCTGCGTGTTGGAACTAAGCGAACACATTCAAGCTGAACGCTACTCGCGATTGATTGGCTACTTATTAAATCTATTTTTGTAAACAGGGGCACCGTGGCCGAGTGGTTGTAATGCTCGCTGTGGCGCACGTGGAGTCGAGTTCCGCCTCTTAACTCGCTCCAGCAGTGAATAACAACGCCTTACGGAACGCTACAATCCTCGAGACTGCAAAGAGGCTGGCTCAGTCAGTATTCTACGAGTTTCGAGAAAAAGACGATCAAACGAATTGAATGCTAGAAGTACTGGGATCCGCACAGTGAAAAAAAAAACAGTGTGAAGACGGGTTAATAAAGTGTCATAAAGTGTCGTTCTTACTCACGTAGTGTGACAGATTCAAATTTTGAATCACCTACGACTTAGCTAATTCCCGCATATTTACTTTTATTTTCACCAATTCGTAATTATTTGCGGATAATAAGCGCCAACTTGTCGGAATCAAACATAAAGGATATCAATGAACACGAACGGAGTCAAAACAGTGAAAGGCATAAGCCCTCTTGTTAGCGCCTAAAGAAGATGGGTTAAGGATCACCAACCGACTGCACGACGATGTCGTATATAAGTAGGTCGCCGAACTTGCACCGTATCCCATACGAGTTTATATAATTTGGATAATATTTGTTAATTCTATAGTTGAACTAGCTTTCTCACTACTTTCCCACATAAAATCAATTAACTAGTCAAAGGTAATAAGCAGACTGTCATACCCTTCCTCTCGAGTATTTCGTCGAGTAATTTATCACATTACGGCAAGTGTTAATATTTCGGCGTCGCTGTATTGCCTGTTCAGTAGTGAGCTTCGGGTTAGTCTTGAACGCCGAAAGTTACTAACTCGAAGTGGAACGCTTGATTTTGCACGAGTTTTGCTATTGAATAATGACAGATCAGTATAAGCAAGCTAGTGCTCTATAGTTGAGCGAGCATATACGAAGTTGTACAGTTAACTGGAATACTGGAAGACACGGAACCAGCCTGCACGATATCAGCGGACCATAGCCCAAAGAAAATGAGCTTCTTCTGCCATTGTAGGTTCATAAATCACTTATACATGTTCCGATGACAAACACTCTCTCTGACCGAGAGCGGAATCCGTATCGTCAATAAAAAACGTGAGCACAAAGGACCGTTGGAAAAGAATCGATGCTAAGAAGCATGAAAAGTTGCAAAACAGACGCCAAAACGGAAATGCAACAAAGGAGCTTCTGCATTGTTTACTTGGAGGCGATTTTATCGCGTCTAAGCATGGCTTACAGTAAAAGTTCGTCTTGTGCCATGCTTACTTGGAAGCAATTCGTGTCTAAGAAAATACATACAATATAACCTCATTCAAAGCATAAACTAATTTTAATAAAATTCAATTAAAATAACAACAGCCACAGGAAACAGTTAGTGGAGAAAATGCACAATAATAAAGAAATACTGATTATTTCCCAAATAGTTACTATGCTGCTTATCCTCCTAGATAAGTCTGAGACCAGTCTCGTATCAACTTACCGACCTCGAAAGGATAAATGGCTTGATGAGCCATGAGCGAGAGATCGAACCATCGACCTGATGTGCGACGCACAACACTTCTAGCCACTGTGCCACATTCGCTACAAATAATATCTTCGCAAAAGGCGACAGCTGTAGCTTGCAGAATCAACTGAATCTGAATCACATTAAACGGCTACTACTAATTTTTCCTTCGCGAAATGTTCAGAACGATGACGATGATACTAGTTACCGTTCTGTCACATAGGAACAACAAGGAATTACATACTCGTAACAGTAGAGGATGGAGAAGAGAAGCCCTAATTCTAGTGAGCTTACAAATTCAAAGACGAGAACCTACATGACGTGAAGTTGATCAGAATAGATGAGAAAAACGGACATGCATGTGAGAACATCAGACGTACGGCACGGTATAGTTGAAAGTACCTTGTGTATTTGGTCAGACCTCTGCTATGACAGCGCAAATATAATAGAAGTTTAATACGGCATACCACGTGAAATAGAGACTGCTTTCGACTCAAGCGCCCAGATGCGAAAGAAGCAGTTACAGCAGCAGATGATTGGTTCATTTGCGCAAAGCGATGTTGACAGATATCCCTGAATTTATCTTTTACAGATTCTACCCTACAGATGATACAGCATGACCCGACTGTGCTTTGATTACATCGATGGAGATCGCTGCAACACCTGGACAGAAAAAATCTATTCTCTAAAGATTGAATAAGCGAACTACGTATGTGTCTTGAAATTTTTTTCCTCCGGACCAATGTTGCATATTCACAAAATTGTCTCATTCAAAAAGAAACTTTTAGGTAGAGGAAGGACTTCCGTCAACATCAGAATGACTACATCTTAATTAAGGATGGTAGTAAGTTTGATATTTCCATGATGATTGTTGTTAACGAAACTTCTAAACCACCAAGAATCGAATGCCATGACAACAGGATGTCAGTAATTGAACTAATCAATGCCCAACTGAGTAAGGTGACTAGAAGAAGTTTTTGAATTATTTCTGAGAATGGGAAGATGCCATCTCTTTTAATCAAAAGTGACGAAGTTGAACTGATCCAGAAAAAGTGCTGAATTGGAACTAGGAAACAATGGAAATAAGCTGTTCGAGACAGGAGCTTTTACAGGTATTCATTATGTCATCTGTCAATGTTAATCGTGAGACTTCAAACAGAGAGAGCTTACACCACAGAGGTGCTCCCACACGCCGTAGTGCAAATATGGATAAATGCCGTTGTCTTTTTGATCAAATTAAACAATCACTGATTACTCCTTATGTGCAGTTATTAACATGTGTCTGTTAGAAAAACATATGTATATGAATCTTTATGTGCCTCCAAGCTCGTTAATGTTTCTATATATCCTAATTTTCACAAAGTTTTTAGCATTTCACAGAAACTTCACTCTTCTGTTCATAACCATAATTCACATCCCCAGTCGTAAATATGGGAACAATTTAGGCGACGAACTTATCTATCCAAATTTTCACAATATTTTCTGCATTTTTTGAGAAACTTAAACACAGCTTCACTTTCGTCGACATAACCAAATTTACTACTTTTTTTTCGTTCTTTATAGATGACAATAAAAGAAGGTATCTTATGAAACACATTAATTATCATGTCAATGCTACAAGTGGAGTGGTCCAACACGAAGTTTTGGCGCTGAAAAACGTTTGAATGGTACGATTCATAACTTTGCTGGTATTCACCTGAACCATTTATTTACTGAAAATTTTCGAAGAAATTGGAACTAATGACAAATATTCGTAAACGTCATAGATTACAAGGATTGATTTAATTGAATAGATACTAACATAATTTAAGCTTCAATAAAAATCAAAAAGGATATGAATCCGTGAAGATAGACTTTTGGATTTTGCAAGTGTAACAGGTGGAAAGCTATTAGCAATCAGCTCTATGAACTATTTAACTCTTCTCAGCTTTACTTTGTTTGATGGGCAGCGCAAGTTTCTTAATAAGAAGATTTATTCAACACAGTGGTGAGTGCTTATGCAGCAGTCAGCCTTCAAGGCTCCGAAAGGTCAAATTGACTCGCAATGTAGTTAGGTAAACATTTTCACACCCTCAGAAAGAAAACTTGACAAACAAATTTTGGTTGGCATGGTATACCGCTTCGTTCAAATACTTATCGTTCTCCTCTATTGTATATCCCTTAGTAATTTAAGGAAAGCAGCCATAATCTCTTGCATGGATTCTTAGGATTGTGTTTGGCTCAGGTAAATAGCCTGAGCTACGGCACACGGTCGTGCGTAATTCCTAAACACCCTCCATGTCCTTGATAAATGGATTTTTGAAGTATATTCGCCTGGAATGTTTCGTGTAAAAGTTTTCGATTTCCATGCGTGAGAGCTGAACTACACATCAATTCTTTTCAGTGATACCTTGTAACCCATGTGTGCCTAGTAAGCTGCAGTTTGAGTTTCCTATTCACGTGCCCTTTCACGAATGTAGAGCGGCTCTATCCAATCCACCCATGCATTCGTGCCTGCATGCTTTGCGAGAGATTGAGCGACCGTCCCTATGCTTGTGCAGTAGCCCTCAACTCTTTTTTCGCCTCTCTACCTGTTCGCACACTAAGAGATGCGCGAAACATCTTGTTCACAAGCGCGCGATTTGTGCTTGAAGTGTGAGAAATGGTAATAAGCCCACACTTCTTACCAGTCGGCACTCGGTACCACTTTGATTCGTAGAAGCAATCAGATAAGTCAACTTGGACATTCAACGATAGGAACTAATTTTCTTTCGGTTTTGTTCAAGAGAATTTTGTTTACTCTGACTATCCGTTCAACGACTAAAAACAGTTGATATATGAAAATGGAAAAAAAAAACTTATCTTGATTAGCTGACGCGAGGTTGATAAAACAGTTGTAGAAATTCGGCTGACGTTTCGGCGACCCGCCTTCTTAAGCGCCTGGACGTATATAGTATTAGTCTAATATAGTATTAGTAAAGTAAAGTAGTAAAGTAAAAGTAAAAAGTAGTAAATTTGGTTATGTCGACGAAAGTGAAGCTGTGTTTAAGTTTCTCAAAAAATGCAGAAAATATTGTGAAAATTTGGATAGATAAGTTCGTCGCCTAAATTGTTCCCATATTTACGACTGGGGATGTGAATTATGGTTATGAACAGAAGAGTGAAGTTTCTGTGAAATGCTAAAAACTTTGTGAAAATTAGGATATATAGAAACATTAACGAGCTTGGAGGCACATAAAGATTCATATACATATGTTTTTCTAACAGACACATGTTAATAACTGCACATAAGGAGTAATCAGTGATTGTTTAATTTGATCAAAAAGACAACGGCATTTATCCATATTTGCACTACGGCGTGTGGGAGCACCTCTGTGGTGTAAGCTCTCTCTGTTTGAAGTCTCACGATTAACATTGACAGATGACATAATGAATACCTGTAAAAGCTCCTGTCTCGAACAGCTTATTTCCATTGTTTCCTAGTTCCAATTCAGCACTTTTTCTGGATCAGTTCAACTTCGTCACTTTTGATTAAAAGAGATGGCATCTTCCCATTCTCAGAAATAATTCAAAAACTTCTTCTAGTCACCTTACTCAGTTGGGCATTGATTAGTTCAATTACTGACATCCTGTTGTCATGGCATTCGATTCTTGGTGGTTTAGAAGTTTCGTTAACAACAATCATCATGGAAATATCAAACTTACTACCATCCTTAATTAAGATGTAGTCATTCTGATGTTGACGGAAGTCCTTCCTCTACCTAAAAGTTTCTTTTTGAATGAGACAATTTTGTGAATATGCAACATTGGTCCGGAGGAAAAAAATTTCAAGACACATACGTAGTTCGCTTATTCAATCTTTAGAGAATAGATTTTTTCTGTCCAGGTGTTGCAGCGATCTCCATCGATGTAATCAAAGCACAGTCGGGTCATGCTGTATCATCTGTAGGGTAGAATCTGTAAAAGATAAATTCAGGGATATCTGTCAACATCGCTTTGCGCAAATGAACCAATCATCTGCTGCTGTAACTGCTTCTTTCGCATCTGGGCGCTTGAGTCGAAAGCAGTCTCTATTTCACGTGGTATGCCGTATTAAACTTCTATTATATTTGCGCTGTCATAGCAGAGGTCTGACCAAATACACAAGGTACTTTCAACTATACCGTGCCGTACGTCTGATGTTCTCACATGCATGTCCGTTTTTCTCATCTATTCTGATCAACTTCACGTCATGTAGGTTCTCGTCTTTGAATTTGTAAGCTCACTAGAATTAGGGCTTCTCTTCTCCATCCTCTACTGTTACGAGTATGTAATTCCTTGTTGTTCCTATGTGACAGAACGGTAACTAGTATCATCGTCATCGTTCTGAACATTTCGCGAAGGAAAAATTAGTAGTAGCCGTTTAATGTGATTCAGATTCAGTTGATTCTGCAAGCTACAGCTGTCGCCTTTTGCGAAGATATTATTTGTAGCGAATGTGGCACAGTGGCTAGAAGTGTTGTGCGTCGCACATCAGGTCGATGGTTCGATCTCTCGCTCATGGCTCATCAAGCCATTTATCCTTTCGAGGTCGGTAAGTTGATACGAGACTGGTCTCAGACTTATCTAGGAGGATAAGCAGCATAGTAACTATTTGGGAAATAATCAGTATTTCTTTATTATTGTGCATTTTCTCCACTAACTGTTTCCTGTGGCTGTTGTTATTTTAATTGAATTTTATTAAAATTAGTTTATGCTTTGAATGAGGTTATATTGTATGTATTTTCTTAGACACGAATTGCTTCCAAGTAAGCATGGCACAAGACGAACTTTTACTGTAAGCCATGCTTAGACGCGATAAAATCGCCTCCAAGTAAACAATGCAGAAGCTCCTTTGTTGCATTTCCGTTTTGGCGTCTGTTTTGCAACTTTTCATGCTTCTTAGCATCGATTCTTTTCCAACGGTCCTTTGTGCTCACGTTTTTTATTGACGATACGGATTCCGCTCTCGGTCAGAGAGAGTGTTTGTCATCGGAACATGTATAAGTGATTTATGAACCTACAATGGCAGAAGAAGCTCATTTTCTTTGGGCTATGGTCCGCTGATATCGTGCAGGCTGGTTCCGTGTCTTCCAGTATTCCAGTTAACTGTACAACTTCGTATATGCTCGCTCAACTATAGAGCACTAGCTTGCTTATACTGATCTGTCATTATTCAATAGCAAAACTCGTGCAAAATCAAGCGTTCCACTTCGAGTTAGTAACTTTCGGCGTTCAAGACTAACCCGAAGCTCACTACTGAACAGGCAATACAGCGACGCCGAAATATTAACACTTGCCGTAATGTGATAAATTACTCGACGAAATACTCGAGAGGAAGGGTATGACAGTCTGCTTATTACCTTTGACTAGTTAATTGATTTTATGTGGGAAAGTAGTGAGAAAGCTAGTTCAACTATAGAATTAACAAATATTATCCAAATTATATAAACTCGTATGGGATACGGTGCAAGTTCGGCGACCTACTTATATACGACATCGTCGTGCAGTCGGTTGGTGATCCTTAACCCATCTTCTTTAGGCGCTAACAAGAGGGCTTATGCCTTTCACTGTTTTGACTCCGTTCGTGTTCATTGATATCCTTTATGTTTGATTCCGACAAGTTGGCGCTTATTATCCGCAAATAATTACGAATTGGTGAAAATAAAAGTAAATATGCGGGAATTAGCTAAGTCGTAGGTGATTCAAAATTTGAATCTGTCACACTACGTGAGTAAGAACGACACTTTATGACACTTTATTAACCCGTCTTCACACTGTTTTTTTTTTCACTGTGCGGATCCCAGTACTTCTAGCATTCAATTCGTTTGATCGTCTTTTTCTCGAAACTCGTAGAATACTGACTGAGCCAGCCTCTTTGCAGTCTCGAGGATTGTAGCGTTCCGTAAGGCGTTGTTATTCACTGCTGGAGCGAGTTAAGAGGCGGAACTCGACTCCACGTGCGCCACAGCGAGCATTACAACCACTCGGCCACGGTGCCCCTGTTTACAAAAATAGATTTAATAAGTAGCCAATCAATCGCGAGTAGCGTTCAGCTTGAATGTGTTCGCTTAGTTCCAACACGCAGCATCGCGATACCAGATTAAGTGATATTGTCGTCAAACACTTCAAAAACTTTTATGTTCTAGGTCCTATAAACACGAATGGAATCCCGATTCGTTGAGTCATGGATTTGTGAAAGGGGTACCTCAAATGCTCGATCTTCCGTTGATCAGAGAGATGTTTTGCACAAGTAAGAGTGTAGCTAAAGGGACAGCGACTGTCATAAAGCCTTCATAATGCTTTATCATCAAAGGAAACTATTATTAGTGATCACCGGCCGCCACTCTACTGCATATATCTGTGTGATAGTTTTGTAGTTTGCTCCGCATAAGAATATATGAATAGATGTTTTTAGCCGTGGAACGAATAGAGTAAACAAAATGTATTTTCTATGTTTGAATGTCCAAGTTGATTTATCCGAATGCTACTACGAAGCAAAATGCTACCGATAGCCAAATAGTTGGAAGCAGTAGCTTATTACGTTTTCCCACCTTTCACGCACAAATTGCGCGTCTGTGAACATCTTCAAGTTGTATGTTAGATTCAAATCACAACATCATGCGATAATAGGTATCCAAAATAAGGCGTCAGCACACTATAGATGATGGTAGCGAATATGATGTACCAGACATAGGTTTCTTTTCGACTATCCGAAGTCGAATATTCTTCTGTTCCCGGATGCCTAAAAAAAGCCTTGACTTATGCTTCGGAAGCAGGTGCAACAAGTACATTGGGTTAAGGAGAGGAATTTTGTAGATGTGACACCATAGTAAAGGATGTGAGGCTATCGGTAAGCGCATCCGCAAAGCGGTGGTCAACTGAGTGCAGTAGGAGATTAGAGTCCCTTTCTTCCCTCTAACTCTTTGGAGACAGTAGCTGGAATTGCTATGCACTGTTTCATTAGATTTTTCCCCTCCGTTCTCAAAAAATCTAAGTTTCTCTCACTACTGTGATACTTCATGGCTTTCTGCACATCTTTCCATGAAACTTTTGCATTATAAACATATGGGCGCTCTTTTTTACTAAAATTGTTTTTAGAGAAGCCTCCTCGGTGATGTTCTTTATTTTTTTTGTAACGTGGTGCCTAAGGAATCTAAGGTTTACTACAGCGATATAACAGTTCCGCTGTGAAGCTCAAGCGGTCCAGCTACTTTAAGTGAGAACGTAATCTTCTCCTCGTTCCTACGGAGCACTACAAATGTTTCTCTAAAGGGGCGGAGAGGAGGAACGCTTTTTCCAAATCAAGCCATTGAGGCCAATTTTTTCTGCTATATCTAGCCTATTCAGCTTGTGTTAGAGGTGCTCTGAGACACACACGTGCTCGATCAAGCGATGATCAATGTTTTGATCTCGCGTCGAAGACTCACAAAGCCTTTCATTGCTTCGGGGTCGGTGTGATGTCAGTTGTGGAAAGATAGCAGCACTAATTAGATAAATACATCGGTAGGCCACCTTGAACGTCGTTGTAAAGGCTAAAATGCATTCAATCACCTCACACGAAGCTAAAATTGGAGTTATATGCATGGTGCTTCTTTGAAGAATTTGCCAATGCCACGAGTTCTACCCATTTTCTTTCTAACTTTCTATGACTGACACGTGAAGATTTGTTTTTATGGAGAGCTCGTCACCCTTTTCCATAAGAGCGGAAGGAGCTTGCTTCTCGAAGGCGAGCACTATCCGCTTTTTAGTGCACTTGCCAGCTGCTAGACTAGAGACCTTTGATAATTCAATGCACAGAAAAGAAAGCGCACTTAAGTGGGGCCCGGCAGCAGACAGTCTATTCCTGTATCCACCGGCATCCTCAGAACGCATGGAGTCACTTTCCTGCGCATTTAACGGCCTATGCGCAACCTTGAAAGACTTCACTTTCCATTAGAACTAACCGAAAGAGGATCACTCTACTAAGGAGGTGTATGAACTGGTTAAATCGGCGTTCATAAACACTCCGTTTGAAAGCAAATAGTCCGAACGCTCGAAAGGTCACGGTTCTTCGTCCTTCACGGTGCATTGATTTTTTGCTTCAGTCCCTTTTAATTCACTACTTTCTTGCTGAATTTCTGAGTTTTATCTTTTTGCTTGTTGTGCTGGATTATTTATTTGGTTTTATGCGCGAAAATGGTGAGAAAGCCTTTTCATCTCAGGCTACAGAATTTAAAAATGTTATCCACAATACATGAACCCGGTTTTTGTGATGCGACGTGATGTTAGCGACGTACTTATATATAACGATGCCACACTTGGCGGATGAAGATCTCGTCTTCACATTATATTGCGGCTCTTAACAATATATAAGTGAATCGGAGGCGAGTCGCCTCGCTTCGTTTTCGCATCACTCGTGTTCACTGAGATCGGTTACGTTAGATTACGACAAGTTAGCGTCTACAGTTGACTGAGAGTTGGTGAAAATATGAATAAATATGAACAAATCAATACACTTGAATCGGAGGTGAATCAAAATTTGAATCTATCCCATAAGGGAGTTCGAATAGAAATATAACTAGTAGCCATCAGTGGCTCTGAGCCATCAAGCAAGCTCGAATGAGTTCGCCGTAGCTCCAGCACTCGGCTCCACAGTGTATGAGGACGAATTTTCTTTTTGTCAAACACGTTATCGACACTTTTATATTATAAGTCCTATAAACACGAATGGATTCCCAATTCGTTATCATGGCTATCTAAAAAGGATACCTAAACTGCCCGATCTTTTTGTCGATGCGAAAGATGTTTTACGTAAGTAAGAGGGTAGGTAGAGGGACAGCGAGTGTCATGTGGCCTTGATATCGCTTTATGATCAAGGGAAAGTCATAGTTATTGATCCGCTCTACTGCATGTATCTGTATGATAGTTTTGAATTAGCTCCACATAAGAGTAGGTGGACAACTGCTTTTAGTCGTTGAACGTATAGTCAGAGTAAAAAAAATTCTCTTGAACAAAACCCAAAATGGATTAGTTCCTATCGTTCAATGTCCGAGTTATCTGATTGTTATCTGATTGCCATTTCTCACATTTCTTGTACAAATCACGCGCCTGTGGGCAACATGTTTCGAACAACTCCTGGTGTGCGGAGAGGTAGAGAGGCGAAAAAAGAGTTAAGGGCTACTGCATAAGCATAGGAGCGGTCGCTCAACCTCTCGCAAGGCATATAGGCACGAATGCATTGGTGTAATGGATAGAGTTGCTCTACATTCGTGAAACAGCGCGTAAATAGGAAACTCAAACTACAGCTTACTATTCACACGTGGGGCCCATGGTATCGCTGAAAAGAGTTTGATGTGTAGTTTAGCTCTTACACATGGAAATCGAAACCTTCTACACGCAATTTTCTAGGCGAATTTATTTCAAAAATCCATTAATCAAGGACATGGAGAGTGATCAGGGATTACGCACGACCATGCGCCATAGCTCAGGCTGATTTGTTCTGCCCTGAGCCAAACACAATCCTGAGAATCCATGCAAGTAATTATGGTTTGCTTTCCGTTGATTCACTGAGGAGTATACAAAAGAAGAAAACGGTAAGTGTTTGAACGAAGCGGTTTACCTTACCACCCAAAATCTGTTCACCAAGTTTTTCTTTTCAGAGAGTGTGAAAATGTTTACATGAGTATATTGCGAGTCAATTTGACCTTTCGAAGCTTTGAAGGTTGACTGCCGCATAACTACTCACCACTGCATTCGATAAATCTGGTTATTAACAATCTTGCGCTATTCATCAAATAAAACAAAGCTGAGAAATAGTTCACAGAGCTGATTGCTAGTAGCTTTCCCATCTGGAACACTTGCAAAATCCAAAAATCCGTCTTCGCAGATTCATATCCTTTTTGATCTTTATTGAAGCCTATTCCATGTTAGTATCTCTCCAATTTGTTCGATATACCTTGGAATCTATTGACGTTCATAAATATTTTTATTGGTTGTAATTTCTTCGAAATTTCTCAATAAATAAATTGTTCAGGTGAACAAGATTATAATTATTTTGCGACTTTATAATTATTAATTACCAGTAAGATTATGATTCGTTGTACTTAAACTTTTCTCAGCGCCACAACTTCGTGTTGAACGACTCCCCCTATAGCAATGACATGATAATCAATGTGTTATATAAGATACCTTCTTTTTCTGTCGTCTATAAAGAACGAAAGGAAGCAGTCAAGTTTGTTTATGTCGACGGAAGTGAAGTCGTGTTTGAGTTACTTAAAATGCTGGAAATATTGTAAAAAATTAGATAGACAAGTTTGTCGCCCAAATTCTTCTCATATTTGAGTCTGGGGATGTCAAGTATAGTTATGCATAGAACAGTGCAGTTTCTTTGAAATGCTAAAAACTTTGTGGAAATTAGGATATACAGAAACATTAATGAGCTAAGAGGCTCAAAAGGCTTCATACACATATGTTTTTTTAGCAGACACATGTTAATAACTGCACATAAGGAGTAATCAGTGATTGTTTAATTTGATAAAAAGACGACGGCATATATTCATCTTTGCATTACGATGTGTGGGAGCAACTCTGTGGTGTAAGCTCTCTCTATTTGAAGTCTCACGATTAACATGTTGACAGATGACATAATGAATACCTGTAAAAGCTCCTATCTCGAACAGCTTATTTCCATTGTTTCCTCTTTAAAATTGAACACTTTTTCTAGATCAGTTTAACTTCGTCACTCTTGATTGCAAGAGATGACATCTTTCTTAGTTCAGAAATAATTCAAAAGCTTCATCTAGTCACTTAACTCAGTTGCTCATTGATTAGTTCAATCAATGAAATCCTGTTATTATGACATTTGATTCTTGGTGGTTTGGAAGTTTCGTTAACAACGATCATCATGGAAATGTCAAGCTTACTGCCATCGTTAATTAAGATGTAGTCGCACTGATGTTGACGGAAGTCCCTAGTCAACCTAAAGGCTTTTTTTTTTGAGTGAGACAATTTTGTGAATAAGTAACACTGGTCCGGTGAAAAAAAAATTATTAAGATAATACGTAGTGCGCTTATAAGCCTTAATTGAATATATTTAACCGTCCAGGTGTTGCAGCGTTCTCCATGTACCGAAACACAGTCGGATCATGCTGTATCATCTTTGGGTTAGAATCTGTAACAGATAAACCCAGGGATATCTCTCAACATCGATTAGCGCAAATGAACCGATCATCTGCTGCTCTAACTGCTTCTTTCGCATCTGGCCGCTTGAGTCGAAAGCAGTCTCTATTCCACGTGGTATGCCGTATTAAAATGATATTTGCGCTGTTATAGCAGAGATCTGACCAAATACACAAGGCATTTTTCATTATACCATGCCATACTGATGTTCTCACATGCATGTCCGTTTTTCTCATATATTCTGATCAACCTCACGCCATGTCGTTTGTCAACCTCTCGTCCTTGAATTTGTGAGCTTACTAGAATTAGAGTTACTCTTCCCCATCTCTACTGTTACGAGTATGTAATTCCTTATTGTTCCTATGTGACAAAATGGTAACTAGTATAATCGTCATCGTTCTCAACATTTCTCGAAGAAAAGCTTAGTAGTAGCCGTTTAGTGTGATTCAAATTCAGCTGATTCTGCCAACAACGGGTGTCGACTTTTGCGATGATATTATTTGTAGCGAATGTGGCACGGTGGTTAGAAGTGCTGTGCGTCGCACATCAGGTCGATTTCGATCTCTCGCTCATGGCTCATCAAGCCATTCATTCTTTCGGGGATCGGTAAATTGATACCAGATTGTGCTCAGACTTATCTAGGAGGACAAGCAGCACTGACTCGATAGAGGGGAAGTCCACCGCGGGGCATTTGAAAGGCCAGATATGCATTCAAGCACCTCACACGAAGTTAAGAAATTGAAGTCGAATGCATGGCGCAACTCTCAGTGATTGATCAACGCCGAGAGCTTTATCCATTTATTCTTCTATCATTTCTAACCCATTCATGAGGTTACTCGCAGGTCAGTCTCTGGACTTCAATCTCAAATCTTCTGTGTAATGTGGGCAAAATTATTATTAGATGTTATTGTGTTGCGCGTGTTGCTAAGCTCTTCTTCTGCATTTTCGCACCGTAGAGTTGAAATAAATTGTAAGATGAGTCTTCGTAAAAGTCTAATGGGCTGAATTACAGGCATCAAAGCACCAATTTCGATGACTTTTCAACGAAATTTAACTCGGACGTAGGCATCACAAACGCCTTTATCAATGGAGAAGTATGTGACCAAAAATGCTGATGAACAGAGAGTCCAGCATCGTTGTTTCAAAAAGTTTTTTCTTGAAAACTCAACTATATTGGTGAAGTAGATTGTACACATTATTCTGCTATTGACAAAGGTGAAATAAAGACATTTCTTCAAGCAAATGTGCAATTATTTATTATCCGCGGAAGGATTTAGTAAGATCATATCGGCTATCTCACATCATGTAAAGATAAGGGAAAAATGAAATCTTGAAAGAAAGGGAAGCTTTGCGATAAGTTGCCTAGTCAGGCAGTAAGATCTGAAATGCTTCTCTTTAATATTTCAACGCATTTCTCCAACTTCGGTAGTTTTTCGGTGCCCTGGACGTGATACCCGTAACTTTTCCCTTTCTTGAAGAATATTTGTTACGCACGTTCAGCCGTGATTTGCAAGAAGCCTGCCGTTTGCTAATCGTGCACTCAATGGCTTTTCTTGCTTTCCAATATATATATCACATTCGTTGTGCGCCATTAAATGATGAACACCATGCAAACATTTTACGGAAACATCTGAAGATGTGCAGGAACATACCAAAGGAGTATGTTATCATTGAATAAGTCATTATGCACACCAGTTATCTTTCTCTTCCGTGATAAATGAAGATAGAATTGGTACCTGTTGAATCGGTGCAGGTTTTGATGCAGGCAGGAGATTGCTTGCGGTCCGCATTTAGCCTATTCTACGCTGTTGGCAGAAACGCTACTTGAATTCGCCATAAAGCTCTGTGGTATTTTCTGTATTTTCAACGTTCGTAAGCAAAATAGCTGATTTTTTTCTATGATGTAAATCAAATTCAAAGTTGTTCACAATTGCAGTTGAATTAGGAACTTAGGGAGGCGTTGCGAACACCGCCGCGACCTCTCAAGCACTCTGTATTAACGCCTTTCCAACTCGATTTGTTCCTTTTACTAAACTTCTCTACCCTTTGTTATTATTCTAATACATTTTATTTTGCATATTATCTATCTCGGTCCAATACAGCCTTCGTTTTCTTACATCTTTTTGGGTACGAGGATACTAAGTGTGAGCTAGGTCGTCATTTTACTACTTCTTCGCTCGTTCTCTATTCAAGTAATTTTTTAGCTCATGTTACAGCCATTATTTTTGGTTTACACTAGCAACATTCCTTTGTTACCTTGATGTCCTTATATTTACCATTTCATTGTGGTTAAAGTGTGCTTGCTATGCGCGAGTGATGGTTGAACCAAGCTCCATCAGAAGCCCACTCATGAATGGACTTGCGCTGGCCACAAAAAGCCAACCGTAATCACCCTTTTAGCGAAAAAGTTGAAAGAAGTGGAGTCGAACAACAGAATTATGGAGGTCTACGTGTCTCTCGAGCGAGTGAAGGCCATTGAACGAAATGAGACGATTTTATTATATTGTTAATGCTCAAACTACTCAACTGATGGCCCACTCAAAAATCTGGGTTCTGAAGGATTCGACGATTTTATTACTTAATAGTTCTTGAGCAAAAGACAAAGACTTCCTAAAATCAAATGGGCATTTCACAAATTTTCAGCCACATTTGTTCTGCAGTTTTACTAATTATTGTTGATTTGCCAAACATATTAGTCCTTGTCTTTTCAGCAGTATTCACTTTCTCTTTCCACTACGTGAAATCTGACTCTACAAGGGGTCAAAGATTGGGAAGGTTATGTACCTAAGAAGAAATTTCATGTTTAGGAAAGATTTTTCGCTGTTGACACACCCTGAGGATGCGATATCCATTCGTCTTCATCTAGTATCCTGAGGTCACTGAGTGGAAATGTGGCCTATGCCATGATTCATGGTGGCCTACCGACGTATCAAATGTCAAATTACCTTTAACCAGTGTCTGCTAACTCATTTAGAGGGAGTTATTAGAGCCAACTTGGAAACATTAGCGGACACTAAGCAACAACTTAATGATTCGAACATAGAAAATGCGAGTGGACTGGCGACGAAAATTAATGAAGTAGGCGGTGCACCTCGGTTGATTGTAAGATTTAGCTATGAGCTGCGGCATAAACCAGCTTACTATCGTCGGTTAACACGCGTGGCGCCGCCTTATATAAGGAGGTTATTGAAGTCGCGTCGTATCTCACCCCGGTTTATACATTGGAGATAACGCACAACTTATTTTTGATGCGAGTTAAAGTGCGTTCCTACTGTCCTCGCACATAGTACTGAAATAAGTACTCAGAGATATTGAGCAAACTACTCAGGAAATAAGAAGATTGAAAACTATTAGGATTTCCTAGCAGCAAATCTCAATAACTTTCGTACACTAGGCAGTTTGCAGCAGAAATTCTGCACTAAATATTCTTTATAACTCAAAGAAAGATACACAGTTAGGGTTAGCTACGCATCGTGGCGAGTCGCACTGATTTTGATTCACATAGGTTAGAGCGATTTATACCGAAAACTCATCAGCAAAGCAAAAAATCGCTTTGATTACTAAAGCCTTCAATATCCTCACTTTGAATAGTGCAGTCTTCAATATCCTTATAAAGTTTTGTCTCGAAATGGACAATTTATAGAATGAACGTAAGTATCACTGGACACAGCAAGCTTAGGGAAAAAAGTAGTAAATCTTGCGATTTGGAGCGCAATTTCAGCCCAGCTTGGTCCATTCATTGTCGATTTATGCTTAGCAGATCATTCCCGCTGGCGAGTGATTGTTGATACCAGTAATATGGTTGAAATACTAAAAGAAAAGCAAATAAACAGCATTGATAGTCTAGTAGCGTACACGTGAGATCTGAAAAGAAGCGGTTGTGGATTCTATACGCTGCTCCTTCCACTTCCCCCCCCCCCCTCACCTCTCCGTCCTTCGCCTTCTGAGTTTTCTTGCATCTCAACATTCCTGTGGCTGCAATTCAGTACAATGAGCCATCCATAACTCAACACCTACTTAGAGTATGCACATTTGCATTTCCACAAGAGATGGAAGTGTTTTGACACAAACCGTCCTTCGCTTACGATTATCATTTTAATGTGTGACTAACATTGACATAAATGTAGAAGCGAGTGAGAAGCAAAGCGGGAAAAACCAGTAAACGGATGTTACTTATAAAGACTAAGTTGTTTTTTTTTTCATTTTCTTCAGAAGCGATAAGCCAAGAAAGTAAACCGCACAAAATTCTTCTCTAACATCCACCTTTTCTCCTTATCAACAAAATCAGAAATAAAATTTTCCATCGACAGCGACAGTTGTCACGAATAGTCGATGGCAGTCATAGGACAATAGAACTCCATCCTGCATTTCTTCCCAAAGTGTCAAACATAAGGATTAACTATGAGCTCTTCAAGGTATCTGGACCTCTACGACGATATTTCCTAGTGCTACATATGTTTTCAGGTCAATATTAATATGAAAGATACAGCCAAGAGCAGTCGAATGTGCAATACTGCCGATGTAGTGATTTATTTCACTTGACCGTAGTGTAGATCGTTCGTTGTCACGTACTCTAAGTAGGAGGACTGGAGCACCCCGAAAGGTTTGGCTAAAGTTGAAGGGCCTGCCCGACTGACGAGACTGTCAAGGCCGAAACACTTGTATCGGCCTGTGCAAGAGCCCATAACAGACCGCATAACATGTTGGGCCGTGAAAAAGTGCATCAGTGGAAAAAAAACCCCGTCGCGGAAACTCAACTATAGAAATGATGTAGATTACACACATAATTCTACTATTGACAAAGATGAATTAGACACTTTTCTTTGAAAAATAAATGCGCAGATCTGTGAAAATTTGCAAAAGACTACATTAAACCGTCTCTGCCGTCAGAGCATCCAAAGTTAGGAAACATGGAATCTTATAGGAAGGAGAGTGTTATAAAATAAGCAACCTGGATAAGGCTTTAGCGATCTGTTTCTACAATTCGCGCAATGCTTGTGACTTCGGTGCTCTTTCGGTGATTGATGAATGACATTTATATTCGGTTCAATAAAGCTTCAATTTCACAAAGCTTCCTGAGCATGCAGAATATTAATTTGAGCTAGGGTCACTATTTCGTTAATTCTTCGCGAGTTCTTAACACAAGATATACTACAACACATAAAACCACCCCTTGTTTTTGGTTCGTACCATTGGAATTTCTTTGCTGTCTTGATGTTTCTGTAGCTCACCATTTCGTCGTGGCTAAAGTGTGCGTGCTATGCACGAGTGAAAGATTAACCAGACTCCGCAAGAAGCCGATACGAGAATAAACTTTCGCTGGCCACAGAGAGCCAGTTGTAATCATCCTTCTAGCGAAGGACTTGGAAGAAACGGAGTTTCGTATCAGAAGTATAGGGCTCTACGTTTCTCTCGGAACATTTAAGGCCCTTTTTAACGACTCCGCTCCGTAACAGATACTATTACGATTTGTTGGTGCACGGTGAATTTACTAAAGTGACTATACGCGTAGAAATCTGGTTTATAAAAGAATCTAACGTATTTTTTGCTACAAGGTAATTGACCAAACGACAGGATTTTTCATCGAATAATACTTTTTATGAATTTCCAGCCACTTATGCTCCACAGGTTTTATAATTAGTGTTAGTAATACTTCGAAATTATAGTATTTTTACTGCTTTTTTCGCAGTGTTATTATGTTGCTATTATAACTAAGAGAATTAATTGATGAACAAAAACACGGCCTCAGGCGGGAATCGAACCCAGGTTTCATCCTATCCGGGAGCGCGTGCTCCACCACTACACCACTGAGGCACATTTGCCCGACCACTCACTCTTCAACATCTCAATGTTAGCTATCAGCCACCATCCTTTTACAGGTTTGGTCGGGTATGCGATTTCGCTTTGTAAACCCACTTGAGCTGGTAGCTATTCTAATTACTAATACTTCGAAATTACAGTATTTTTACTGCTTTTTACGCAGTGTTATTATGTTACTATTATAACAAAGAGAATTGAGTGATGAACAAAAACACGGCCTCAGGCGGGAATCGAACCCACGTTGAGAATGGGAATCGAATTGAGTTTTTGTTCATCACTCAATTCTCTTAGTTATAATAGTAACATAATAACACCGCGAAAAAAGCAGTAAAAATACTATAATTTCGAAGTATTAGTAATTAGAATAGCTACCGGCTCAACTGGGTTTATAAAGCGAAATCGCATACCCGACCAAGCCTGTAAAAGGTTGGTGGCTGATAGCTAACATTGAGATGTTGAAGAATGAGTGGTCGGGCAAATGTGCCTCAGTGGTGTAGTGGTAGAGCACGCGTCCCCGCATAGGATGAAACTTGGGTTCGATTCCCGCCTGAGGCCGTGTTTTTGTTCATCACTCAATTCTCTTAGTTATATTAGTGTTAGTATTGTCAAAGATAGAAGTCGTCGCTTCTTTAACGACATTTACTGCTCTCTGTCCTCCGCGTAACTTCTCTCGGCAAGGGATCTCTACTAATCACATTAAAGATCGAGAAGGTTATACCTTTCCCTAGAACACATTTTATGCTTCAATAAACTTCTTGTCGTTGTCAACCAATGACGGATATTTCACGCACTCGTCCTCATCTAGTATGGACTGAGGTAACTGTATGCACATCTATCCTTCACAAATACTCGTGGTGGCCTACCGATGTATCAAATATCAAGTCACCCTTCGATAACAAACTTGAAAAGATTTATGCGCACTAATGGCAGTCATAAATAACATAAATAATGATAGTGAGTTGGATACAGAGTGAATTAGCAATGACAGAGAAACAACAAGTGGACTTTTGGTGGTTGCCTCGTTCACACGACCTGTAGCAGAAACTGCTTGCGCTCGTAAACGAGACGACCGACTAATATAAGCAGGTCGCTAATAGCACATCGTGTCACAGACCGGTTTATACATTGTAGATAACGCATGGACAGTTCATAGTATTTAAATCGACTCTTTCACCATTCTCGCATAGAGTATCATGTATTCTCTCAAAGAATAAACAAACTGTTGAGGAAATGAGAAGACTGAAAACTACGAGGGAATCCAAGCTGAGCATTTCAGAAACTCCTGTGAACTACTCATTTTGCAGCAGAAATTCTGCTCTAATTATACATCACAACTCAAGAAAGCTACTCACTTAAGATCAGCTACGTATCGTGACGAGTCACACATCTCAATTCGTATAAGTTATGTGAATCGTTCACTGAAATAGCTAATAGTTGCCAAAAATCAGAATTACATTAAAATCGTTGAATTCTGTTTTCCTCGAAAAGTTTTCTGTTTTATTCCGAATGCAACAATTTGTGGAATTTACTTTAGTATTTATAGGCTCATAAAACATAAGAAATAAAAAAACAGCGATTGAATATTGAAGCATTGTGATTTGGATCACAGCTTCAGCTCAGTTAAATCAGATCAATATAGATATATACCTTGCAAATCATTTCGTTGACCAATGATGTTTGAAAGCATTGGCAAAATTGGATACGTGAAAGGAAGGTAAAGGAAGAGCCTTGATAGTTCAATGGCGTGCACATGAGCCTCCGAAAATGGCAGTTCTGGATTCCAAGAACAACCTTCTCATCCTTGTCCTTCTCCATCAAAGTTGTGTTTGTATCTCAGCATCCCTCTGGATGCAGTTCAATACAGTAAGTTATTCATAACGATGTACCCGATAGTCAAAAATTCTTCTTTGAATGTTCCTTTAGATCCACCACGAACACCTACTTGAGTGCCAAAGTACCTGCATTTTTAAAACTGTCGGAAGTATTTTGTCGCACAATCAAAAGCTTGCTTTCGATCACAATTGAGTGAGTGACTGACATTGGCATAGATAGAGGAAAGTGAGAAGCGAGGTAAGAAAGATGAGTAGAAAATGCTACCGCTAAACAATGCTTGCTTTAAAACGGTAAACTAGAAAAGTAAGCAACACAGATTTTTTTCACATCACCCACTCTGTCTTCATAAAGAAAACCTATGATTAAAAGGTCCACCGATTATATATATCGCTAAATCGACGCTGACAATGTGCCATCACTTGTGAAGTTATGTCTTCATTGTGACTATGAGATAGCCTTGGTGAATTTTCACTACATATTACTGCAAGAACAAATCACTTAAGGTAATAATTATCTAACATCTGTGATTGCTGATATGCAAATACATCATAGACATTATTTGATATTCCAACGTAAACCATTTGTATTAGCTCTTATCGTTCATCAACAAGTTACGGACTGACTACAGTGGTCTGCCATGCGTTTGAGAATTAGTCCGCCGACACTGCTTGCACTAATGGAAGGAAATTGTCGAAGTTTTGTCGCTAGACGCTAAAAGCGTAGACCCCTCGGTATGCGAGAATCACTAGTGTAACACCGATAGCTGAGCAGCGTGGCGGGCAATCCGCATTGACTCACGTTACAACGGAAATATGGAAATTAAATGGCTAATTCGAGGTTCTGAGAGGACATTATCACTACTCAAGAATAAATTATCACGAAGTAAACTACTGTGAAGGATTCTCTGACATAGACATATATCGAATTTTTATGAGTTTCGACAAGAGCCACACCACTATGAAACCATTTTTATCTGCCATTTCATCGCTTCATGACTATAAATCCTAATACTTGACTTAGTTTGCGGAAATACTTTAGTATGTTCTACTAAAAAGAAGAAGAATAGGCTTAGTTCTGGATGGAGTTGTTTCACCTCACAAAAGATTTTTCACGCAAAAATGTGAAGCGTTTCAAAAACTTTTTGGTACTATGTATCAAAACTTCGAGGTAAGGAAACTTTATCGCTACGAAGAGAAAGATGTTACTGGAGCGACTTCTTTAAAGGTAATCTCACTCACAAAGAAGCCAGATGTCCTAGAAACTTTCACTAATATTACAAGCTGTGTGGAATGGAGTTACATTCTGAGGAAACTGTTTGTGTTCTCTTACTTTCATAATATCAATCAGCTTCTAGAGCTCTCAAAAATCGCATTTTCCAAAGCGAAACGACATCTGATAAAATGACAACATGATGACATGCTTTAAGCCTTTTTGAGGTCTGGTATCACACTTGTGCAGGTTTTGCCTTTCCAAGCCCATCAGTACCACGCTGCTTTTCAGTTCAGCCGATCCGGCAAGGGATATATCCCTACTAATAAAGTGATCGACGTCGAATTATTAATACACTGGGTCGAAACACTTTATCTTATCAGACTATCAGAATGTTATAGTTTTTGAGCAAGCCTTATGTAAACAGTTGAGAGTTCAAGTACGAAATATCCTTGGCAAAACAAACCATTTACATATTTTTTCCACATTTATTCCCATAATGGTGTAGAACTGTAATTCGGGAACAGAGTTTTCAAAACGCAAAACTCTTTGAAAGAGCTTATGTGGAGGAGCTTTTAGTACTTTAGCGGAGTCATTGTTGATAAAGTTCTTATTGATTATCTTGAGAAGTAATAATTTTAACAAAATGAATATTTTCGGCTCCTGCCAATTTATTTTTTCACCAGCCAAGAAGTTACACAATCAACGCCACTCAACGATGATTAACCTTAAAAAGAAAAAGAAAAGTAAAAACAAAAGTGGAAAGTTTGCTATTTACAACAAAGTTACCGCGCGATTTACAATTCATCATGCAATTTTTTGCACTTCTGAAATGGGAATAACAGTCGAATACTTTCCAATATTGTTTATTTGTTAATTATGGACAGCGACTCCGTACTATATCTACAACATTTAGGTTTACAGGTCTCATGGACAGAAATATAATGATCTAGGCAAAGCCGCGTTTTACATTTTCTGCACAGAGTACAAATTATTTTAAGACCTTGAGCATAGCGAACGCCTAGAACATCTGCAGCGTTTTATAGCACTTTTTTGGGATATGTGACACTCTTGTGACTCGTCTGTGCACACTATCGAGTTGTTAGTCGATCGTCATGCAAGAACAAATAAGTAGATCGAAACTTTGAGTAAATCTTGGTCTGACCAAATTACAGACAAGTGCGCACTATAATACCAATGCGTGTAATTCCAAATGAGTGATGCACTGAGCCAAACTCTGCAAAAAAGAACTAACTCATAATTTTATTAGTAAATCGGATAATTTGACAGTGTATTTCTAAACCTTTCATGAGGTCTTTTATGGGCACTTATACAGTGCAATACACGTGTTTGGGCCTTGCAGCCTCATCAGTTAGTTGCACGATGCCTTTCGTATGAGTCAATCCCCCTCAGAGAAGAACACCCTTACGTAAAGGAATTGTCGACTAACTTGTTATATTGTCGCGTACAAAGTGAAAATTCACTTTAACCACGGCAGAGATGACATCTCAGTGCATGTTCAGTGACATAATCACATGAATCGCATGAAGGCAACTTCGGATATTCAACTGACGCACAATGTGGACCAGGTTTTTCACGTACTGATGGTTTTCCAAAACCGTTTGCACTCGGTGTAACTAAAGTGATTTTGAGAGGTGGGAACTGAACGAGTGCAAGGAATTCTTTTGAGGACATTCAACTAAAATGGTACGTGGAACACCCTGAATTGCTGCACATGGCCAATGTCAAAAGAGATTAATGTGTGCAAAAGACTAACACTCACAGAACGATGGAACCACTCTCTTCTATATTTCTGTAGACGTTCAACTCTGAAGTAAATTAATAAAAAACTATCTTGAATTCTCCATGAATTGGCAGAAGTAGCGTTTTCGATATACATCAGTTTTTCGCGCCGAGTGATGCACTCTAATGACAATGTGGTGGTTTTCTAAATTTATGAAATTGCATATTAAACTGTTATAAAACTTTTCTTCTTATTGATGTTTGACCGCATTTCGACCATGTTTATCTTTCCTTTATAGTGTCGGTAACGATTCACCTTTACACTATGCTGCAAATGGATAAATCGTCAAGTGATCAGTTATATCATCATTTTTACTCATGTAGTCAAAGATATGACATGAATGAGACTAATTTTTATGACATTTCTTAGTTTGCATACACTCGTCTATACAGTGCCCAGAAAATAATACTGTTCAAATGTTAGAAAAGTATGACTCGATAACTCGCAATAAGTTTTCGATCATCAGTGACTTCAAGAGTTGGGACCTATTTAGAAAAGTTTAGAAGAGACGTTTTTCTATCATTCTATAAGAATACCTTTTTCTTACACATCTCCCTTTTGCCACTAGGCATGGGTACCGAGTTAGGTTCTGTACATCATTATTTTATTAGCTTGTTCCAAAGGTTTCGATAGTGGAACAATAAATACCAGATTAAATAACAAGAAGAAATCAGAATTGTATGACTTTGGTTTCCTTCAATTGCGCAATTTCTTGTGAACATTTTGGTTCACAACCCGCCTATACTTATTTTATGACGGCGCTTTCTTGAGAATAAATCCGCTTGCTATTCATGTACGCATGGTGCGCAGGGGAGAATGCTGGTGAAACGGCGCGCACTGGAGCCCAGGGCGATGACACGGTTCCAGAAGGGACGGCTAAAAAGTGGTTCGAGAAAATCTGGAGAAAACAGTTGAAGGAACAGTCGCGTCCAGGCTATCCCCAGAACGCTCATTGATCTTGAGCGCCGTTTCATTAGCATTTTCCCTAGGAGCCAATTGTGCATGAGTGGCAAGCGAATTCGTTCCCAAGACAGCTCTATCATAAAGCAAGAATAGGACAGTTGTATGCCAAAATGTTCGCAAGAAAATACACAATCGATGAATATTAAAACCATGGATTTTTGATAACTTCGGGTTGGTAAATTTGATGCTTATTGCTCTAGACCAAAATTAATGGAACGACCCAGTAGTTGGATGCCCGTGTGACGATTTCTTGCAGCTCGTCCAGTTCCCACCTCTCCGAATTACTTCACTATCACCATGTGTAAGCGGTTTCGGATATCAATCACTTTATGAAAGATCTTCTCACCAGTCATATGCCTTAGATGAATATCCGCCGTTACTAATGACGATCTGAGTTTATTTTTCTGCGGACTTTGCTTCAGTGCATCGCTCATTTGGAATTGATAGTAGGTGCTGCTATAGTGCTCGCTTGTTGGTAGTTTTGGCACAACAAGTTCCACTCACAGTTTTGGTTTTGTCTTCTGTTGTTGCACGACAACCGATCACAAGATCTTAAAAAAGTTCTGTAAAAGGCTGGCAATTACTGTAAGCATTCGATATGCTCGATTACGCTAAAAGAAAATATAATTCGTTCAACGAACGAAAAATTCGTTTTTGTCCAGGATTCTATAAATCTGTCCATCACACCTGTAGTCCTCACCGTTTAGATGTAGTATATAGTCACTCTACATGGCGAATTCATTCGGTAAGCTATAATGAAAGGTATAGCTAATGCTCGTAGAAAGGCAGAACAAGGTCTGTACTACAATTCTAGACCCAGAATGAAGGGTTTGTAAACAAATAGTAATACCGCAGCCTTTCTCGGCGAGCGGAAGTTGAATTTGCTGTGCGTAGTTATCAGGTTCTTTTGAGTTCCCTTTCTCTGTTTCAAATTTCCTAGGTTTCTCTTATTACTACAGTACGCTCTGGCTTCCTATATATCTTGCTGTGGTCTTGGAATAACACTCTTACAAATCTTCGCAAAAATGTCCAATAAGAGTTGGAAGATGCGCTGTTTTGTCAAGCATGTACTTTTCGTATGGAGAAGATGTTTCAAGGAGACATTTTTTTATTGGAAAAACTTTCGCAAAAATTTTTTCGCTAAAATTTTGTCTTCTGCCGTGACTTAGTATGCAGAATATTTGAAGTTAACTATAACGATTGCCTAGAAATCCGTTGTGAAGCTCGAGCGACGAGCTAACTACCCTGAGAACGAAGCGTAATCTTCTCCTCATTCTCATAGCACAATGTGAGGACGTTCCGATCAATCAAGCCTAGTTTACTTGCCGTTTTTCAAACCTTTAAATGAACTGAAAGTCTAGCAAAATTAGGAGCAGAGACGAGAACCCGAGCGTACAATGCACTCTCAGGATGAAGCGTAATTTCATCTTCGGTGTTACGATGCACTGAGGAGGCGTCTTCAGACATCATATACAGAATTGAAATTGCCGTTTCGCAAGCTATCGAACGATTATGAAAAGTCCGGTGAAATAGCTTTGTCCGTCGAAAAAGGCCAATAGTGCGTTCAAAACAACACACACCATCCCAAAAGGAATCGATATTTCCCAGGACCGACTATTTTCCAACCCCAGCATAGAGTGAATATTTTAATGTTTTAATTGATAAGCTGGTGTGAGGTTGTGAATGATATCATTCATTGAATACAGTAATAGAGCACTACAACGGCTGACATTTCGGCGATTTTGCTTAAAAAGGTTGTATTGATTTGAAATCTAATTAGTCAATACTTCCGTAACCCCGTCAGAAATACGCAATAAACAAATCTTCGGATAGCCAAAGGAGAATACCGGGTTAACATATTGCCGCTGGAAGTGCCAGATGAGTCATTTTTCTGGAGTATTTGGTCAACGGGTCATTCTTCTAGAATACTGCGAATGAACGAGTCATTCTTCTGGAGCACTGAGATCGAGTTAGTCACTTTTCCGAAGTACTGAGGTCGACCGAGTTTTTTTTTTGCGCTCATTATAAATGAGTCATTCTTCTGAAGTACTGAGATTGAAGGAGTAATTCTTCCGGAGTACTGAGGTCGAATGAATTATTCTTCTGGAGTACTGATAACGACCAGTGAAATGTCGACGAATCGCGTTAACGGTGACTCTTTCGGGGCATACGAAATAACATTTGAGTGCACAAGTATTGCGAGAATTGTTTACACGTCCCAGGCATTGCCTCGTCCGCCGTTCTCCTCTGGCATGCAGCTAGAAGCCATCGATTGTTCCGTTTGAGCATATAGTTATCATTTTTCCCCGATACGGCCACTCTCCATCTGTTTCGTTCTTCAGCCACAGAAATTAGCTTTGTATTAGATAGGGAGGGTATATGGGGTTGCTGGTTGAGAACAGAAGGCTTGTTAGAGTCCAACACTCCAGGGGGTACACTCGAAATCACTGCGCGCAATTCCATTCTTAAGCCACGCGCGATTTTCGTTACCTTACTAGCGTTTTTTCTCCGTTTCGAAGAAATTCTGGCTTTCTCCTATACTTTTGATGCTCTATGCTTCTCTGTATGTTTTCTCATGTTTTTATGCACATAAAATTTTTATGTAAGAGAAAAGCGCTCGTCTACTACGTCATCGTCCAGTTGCTGGCATTCAATAGATTGTTAAAAGTCGTACGAAGGATGCTATGATATGAATCTTTTGATTTGATATTTATTTATCATATGAAATGCCTAAAAGTCTAAAATCTAGAGTTTCCAGTGTGATAGAATGTTTTAAGCCTTTCATGATGTCTGTTATGGCACTTTCAGTGCTAGACCTACGTTTCGGCTTGGCTAGCAAACCTCATCACTAGCACACACCATTCGGCTACTCGACATCTATTGTAGGGAATTGACGCCGAACATGTTACTCTCTGTGTAAGGTGAAAGGATCACTTAGCGTGATGTTCTTTCTAAGTGATTGATTGTCAGGTGTCATTTGCCTGGCTTACAGCTTACGCCAGTATAAAGTTTTCTTAATGATCATCAATAACTCAGCTATGAATCAGAAACAAGGCGGACTGCTCCAAAGGCAAAACGTAGTCATTTTTCGTTGCTACACCGCATTAAGAAGGTCCTTCCAAAGAGCAATCCTGTCTTTGGAATCGCCGTTTTTCAAGCTACCGTATGACCACGAAAACTCCACTGAAAGAAGCTCTGTCTGGCAAAAAAAAAACCATAAAAGGCCGGTGGATCATGAATGATACATGCAGCCCCATAGGATTGAGTACTACGAGGAAAACTGAGGGTTTTTTTTTGCTGCTGAACCCACATAGTTAGCGATTCGGAACCATATTGTTACCATCAAAAGAGTATGTAAGATTGGCTAAAAGTGAAAAAAAGTATGCGAGGATTAACCCGTGTGAATTAGTCTCATAAATAAGGGGCAATCAGTTCTCGCCCATCTTTAACCTTTCGGCAGCGTGGATCCCCGACCTCTGCGTCTCTGACTGGCAACTCCGACGGTCTGCTCCACCTCCTCTTCATGTCTAACCCTCAGTGTGCTGCGTCTAGCAATGACAGGTTGTTGCGTTTAACAATGGTATCTAACAATGCTGACTGCTGCTGTAACTATGGCATGCTGTT
Organism: Parelaphostrongylus tenuis; assembly: GCA_019055375.1. Classification (NCBI taxonomy): domain Eukaryota; kingdom Metazoa; phylum Nematoda; class Chromadorea; order Rhabditida; family Metastrongylidae; genus Parelaphostrongylus; species Parelaphostrongylus tenuis. Next base: position 114,178 of record JAHQIW010003770.1, read on the forward strand.
GCGTCTAATAATGGCACGCTGGGTGTCAGAGATGCGGAGGACGTGGAGGAGACCGTCCAGAGTTGTCAGTTAGAGATGCAGAGGCCGTGGGTCTCCCGGTCTAGAAAGCGTTAAGGTTACCAGAATAAGCCGGATTATTTCCACGTTTTTGAACAATTCTTTCTTTTTGAACCAAGTTTCTCTTGAATTTTTCAATCTCGATGAGTAAGTATTAAAATTATAAGGGCCTTTAGATTCCCTTACTGCCGGCATCGCCACTGTCCTGTTGGGGGAGAGGGAGGGGAGGACTGGGTGGACTCTATGGGAAGGGCCGTCGGAATCGTCGCACTCGGCGCGATGCACGCGATTTCCGTCATCTAATCAGGATTCTTTCTCGTTTGAAGGAATTTTAGGCATTTTTTCTCTGGAAATTTTGTACTAGACGATTTTCTCGACACCTTCATGTGCTCTTGGTGCATATAGAATCTAATCTGTGAAGAAAGCCGCCCGTTTATTACGCAGTCATGCTGCTCTTGGAATCAGTTGATTGTAATAAGATGTGAGAAGGATGTTACGACATCACTTTTTTTCGTTTTGATATCCCCTTGCTCCGTACAATATCCGGGTGACGTCATAGTGAAAAAAATCAAGAAATACTGAGCAGTTGATCAAAAATGACCACCCATTCCTCCCACTCCATTCATGTCACTTCGTCGGTCGGTAGCTCTCGGCAAATTCCCGATCATTCGGTATCTTAGGAGTTGGCACCGAATTAATTAGGAGGCTTTTTCTGTTGTTTTCCTTTGGTATTGATTTTTCGTATATCCCCATATAGTGAATATCTGTTCTTCTTGCAAGGATGTGGTTTTTGTGTTGTAATATACGGATTTTTAGAGGATATAGGCGTATTTCTTCGCTGGAAATACCCTATGAAAGTCTTCACAACTACGTCCATCTTTTTTGATGATGCAATACTCAATCATCTAATTTCTTATGATCACTTTAAACCCCTGTGAAGTTGAAGCGGCAGCTATTCGGTATGCCTGATAGTCATTTTTTTGAGCATGCACGTAGCCTGTTATAGGGCAGACTTGTAGAGCCCGAGACACGTGTTTCGACCTTGACAGTCTCATCAGTCGGACGGTATAACCTTCGTCTTTGTTTTCGCCAATCTCTCGGAGGAACTCGACCTCTCATGCACTATGGCGAAATCGAACGTTTGCACTTCGATTAAGGAAAATACGAAGGCAGTGCTGTACATTCTGTTGCTCTTGCTGTATCATTATCTATCTATACCTTTCGTTTCGAGGGTGTTTTTTTTGACGACTACCTTCGCCAACTCTATATAAGGGGTTGGGTTTCCCCGAAGGATTGGCAAAAAAAGACGAGGGTGCTGCCTGAGTGATGAAACTGACAAGGTCGAAACACGTGTTTTATCAGGCTCTATAAGTCAGCCCTATAGCGGATCACATGCATGGCTCAAAAATGATCTGCCAGGCATATTGAGATTTGAGCGTAGTCGTGAGGAAACACTCGAAGCGAAAGGTGTTTTAATCGTTTAGTATTGAAATCTCCATTTCTCAAGCTACCGAATGAGTACTAAAAGTCCGCTAATAGTGCTTTGTTCGGCGAATAAATCAAGCAAAACCAGTGGAAAACACGCCACACTGCTAATGTGAAACGGAATTCTCTCTTCGTTTCACAGCGTATTAAGAAAAGCCTATCCAGAAACTAATTTTTTAGTCGAAATTCTTGTTTTTCAACTGTCGAATGATTGCTAACCCTTTCGGGACTGTGGAATCCAACCCCCTGCGTCTCCATTCCCCATCGTGTCGCGTCTAACAATGGGGTCTGTCCCCAGCGTGCCACTGTTAGACGCAGCGCGCTGGGGGTTAGAGACGCAGAGAGTTGGGTCCGTGGTCCGCAAGGGTTGAAAGTGCTAGTAATAAATGCGTGTTCGGCCAAAAAAACCCACTAAATGCCCAGTTTATCGCATAGACTGCACGCCATCTTCAAAGAGTTAAGCTCTTCTTCAGGAACAGTCGCGCGTTTCACACTTGTTCACTGTTTACTTGTTTACTGTTTACTAGTCTGGTTACGTGTTTACACTTGCAACACTTGTATTATGATAGCTAAAACCTTATACTTAGTATCATTTGTAACTCTTATGCGGTTGAAGTCGTCACTATGAAGTCGATAGTGATGCTCTGTCTTATCATCTCTTGAGAAATATTCTCCTTTACAGTTCGAAATGGCGGCCCCTTCAGCTCCTGAAGTCGATGGCGAAGAAGGAAGCAATCTGATGCGAAGCCCGGTAAGATTTCAGAGCAACGATTATGACGAGAATTTCTAGGGAATGGAGCGCTTGCGTTTTGAGCTCATTTTTCTGTAATTTTTACAGTTATTTAGATTCTCTCAACGTTCTAAAGTTCTACCATTTTCAGCAGCATAACTGCCTAGGGGGTTCTTTTTCGTTATAGGTGGACAAATTCAAAACTGACTTCATTCGCTGGACAGGAAGTTCTCATGGGAGTATTAGTAACCATTCGAAAGCTGACATTTGAGATACAATCCCACGTCGTCGGTTTTTCAAAAAACCCATTCATAACGCTGTGATTCCCACACAAAACTATGTCCCAGACGCGCATGTTTCTTGCCGGACAGAGCTCTTTTTTTGGACTAACAGTAATCATGCGATAGCGTATCTGTTGAATATCCTTCTGTAATAACGTCAAAGAAAGGGTTTTTCAAGTACCGGCGACGTCGGGATGTAGATTGAAATCTCAGCTTTCGAATGGTTACGAACACTCTTATGAAAAGTTCTTGTTCAGAGAATGAGCTCGGTTTTTCATTTGTCCTCTCATATTGAAAAGAGCTCGTAGGGCTTTAACCCACTGTGAACGGCGACGTAATCGATATCGCCAGTGGCGCGCGATTTTCGGTTTTCAAGGAAGATTTTTTTCTTTGTTTCGATAAACACTTCAGAACCTTTCTACCATTTCGATAGAACATGATTTTATCTACAGGATTATGTACTTTTTGTGCATATATAACTTCCTCTGTAAAGAAAACTTCGAATGTGAAGCCTATTTTTTATTTTCGCTCTCCCAGTGCGCTATGGAAACTTTTTCGAGAACCACTTTGCGTTCCAAATTTTCCGAGATCTGTGCTATCGAATGAGCCCAGTGTAGGCCTAGAATGGAGGTCCAGATACTTCAGCTGGGCAAATTAGATAACTGAATGTGAAACATATTGATTGTAGCTACCACAGCGTAACAGAAAGGCCTTTGTGAAAACCAGGTTGAGTGTCGAAAGGCCCGAGATTTAAGCTTTCAAATGATTACTTGAATTTTAGATGGAAAGCTTCATTCAGCGAAAAAAGACCTCTGGAACTGTGAAGGCTGAAATCCGTCCCGAAAATGTCAAGCCGTGGAATCGCAGTTGTTATCGTTGCGCGCCGGCGCGATTCACGTCATTTGAATGGGATGTTTTCCCGTCCGTTTCGAGAAAAATTCTAAATTTCCCTCATACTTCAATGGTTTATGTTTTTCTGTACATTTTCTGCTGTTCTTTGTCGTATAGGACTTTTGTAAGTGAAGAAAAAGAGCTGCTTTTTCGACAATGATACGGCGCATTTCATGCCATTCACTTCATCAATTCAATCATTTTTCATTACTACTATACTTTAGGAGTTGGAACAGCTTGAACTGTAGAACTGACTTCATTCCAAAGTCTCTATGAGTTTTTTGGCTCTATAAGCTTTTGATTCTGTTTCATATTATCATCAAACCCGCTGTGATTTCTAAGCCACGAGCTAACTACTTGGGAGGTGAAGCGTGATTTTCTCTTCGCTAACACAATGCGCTGTAGAAGCGTTCCGAGAAACCAAATACATATTAGAATCTCCATTTCTCAAGCTATCAAATGACTACTGAAAGTCCAATGAAGATGTTGTGTCCGACGAAAAAGGCCTCCTCATAACAGTGCGTGCAAAGCAACGCACCCCCCCCCCCCCCTAGCAGAGTTAATTAAGAAAAGTTTCTTTAAATGTTACGAAGGCTAAGTTGTCCTTTCGTACCACCACGTATGGAACCGTCGAGCCATCGAACAATCTGAAGGAGAAATCAGCAGAACTCCATTTGTTACCCCGTCGCTTGCCAAAATTTTTGGGAGACATATGAGCGGAATCAAACCTCTTGGTGCTCTTCTAGTTTGGGCAGGTTTGGCTGGTCTTCCATGCTAAGAAATGCCCAAGCTTTTTCACTGCGTGACCTCCTACATGGGTAGGACTCAACGCTTTGTGTTACTTTTTGAACGCTATGGTCACTACTAATGTTGATCTTGGGGAAATCAATTAGAGGATTGATCCACTGGAGAATAAGGGATAAAATGTTCGGTATTGATCCAGTCATCCGAAAGGCCTCCATTCGAGTTTTATTGAGCACTGTAGAGGTGATTTGAGGGCTTATTTGACGTATGAGCGCTGTGGCGCAGTGGTTCGAGGTGTTATGCGACCCATATGTGGCCGATCAGTCGACGTCTGATGGATCGATCCTCCGCTCAAGACTCATCAAACCCTCTCTCTTTTCGGTGTCGGTGATTAAAAGCAAATGTAGGGCGCATCCTTCAGAGATTCATCAACGCCCAACCTTTCTTATTTACATGGCCTTTACAAGGGTTTATAGAGGCTTATCAATGATTTAATTGGTCTCGGCAGCACTTGAATCCGGGCAATACTCGTGTAGCATGAACAAACGTTTTTTCTCTCAGGAGAATTCCATAGACAAATTTCTAAGTGTTATATGTCAAAATAACCGCCAGAAGCTGCTCTAAACGTTAGTAAAAACAAAAACTTAAAAGCATGGAAAATAATCAGCAAAAGCGAGAAAATTCGGGAAATTTTCTGCCAACCCAATATCTGAGATTTCCTCTTCAATTTCTTGCAGGTTTTGTACTGTTCGAAATCTCCACCAGAAATGGCAAGTGCACAAGAGCAGGTAATAGTTCTGGGATTTCTCGAGAATTTGATGGTAATGTATATGCTTTCCCTTTCATTCTTCCAGGCTGTGGCCGAGAAGAACCTGGGAAATGCTGCGTACAAGCTGAAGGACTGAAGAGGCCCACAAGCACTATGATAAGGCCATTGAACTGGACCCTTCCAACATCACTTTTTATACTAATAAAACAGGTAAGTCGGAGAATTCTTTTTGATCTATCTGCTCTGCTTGACGTATTTTGTCAGATTTGGATGCTAAATATAAGCGGAATTGCCTCTATAAGAATTCCAGCGGCCTATTTCGAAGAGCACAATACGACGATTGCGTAGAGATCTGTAAGAAAGCTGTTGAAATTGGACGTGAACAACGTGCTGACTTCAAGCTGATAGCGAAGTTTGTTTAGTGGACTTTATTTCTAGGATTTTACAAGACAAAATTTCAGATTTCTATACGTTTTAGATTTTAGAAAATTCTTTATTTGGATTTAGTCCTTCCAAGACAAAATGTATTCAGTTGGGTGCGCGGCTTTCTAGAGGCTTTTCGCGCTGGAGAAGCTTGTTACCTTAGATTTCTGGTACTTATGTTTAGCACTTTGTTATCTATCTTCCCAGTGTTTTTTGCACTGTGTGAACCCCAGTACTTCTAGCATCAATTCGTTTTTTCGTCTTCGTCTCGAACATCTTGGAGTACTGGTTGAGCAGGTCTCCTGCAGGGCGTTCGTTGCCGGAGAGTGTTGGGGATGAGGTTCGGTCCCACGTACTCCGCGATGGCCGTCACCACCACTCGGCCACGGCTTCCCTTATCTTTATTTGTACACCTTTACTCATTTACTCTACTTCCCCCGTCATCACAATTTCTTGCGAGAATTCCAGCACTTCTTGCATTCGGTCCGTTCCCTTTCTCTACTGAATTCTCTACAAAGGTGTCTGGTCTTCTTTATGAATTTTCGCGGATCACTGGTCGTTTACTTGATTGACGGTTGAGGAATGTTAGGCGAAGGGATCTAGCCAGTGTATCGCTTGTCACCTCGCTTTCGAGTATACTGCACCACTAACCACTGAGCTACTCGGTCCTCCCGTTTCTGTATAAACATCAGAAACAGATATTCCACAGGCTGAGGGTTTCTCGATGCGTAGGAAGTTTCGTTCTTCTACAAACTGTAGTTGTTCTCTTGCTGGTATAAGCACTTTTGAGTTTACGCGGGACTTCGGCGGAGATTACTGATTGGCTGTGTAGAGTGGTTAGACATGCTCTGCGGCGCGAGCGTGGTCAAATAATGGCTCGATCCCGCACTCTAACCTCACGAAGCTTTCCATCCCACCGAGGTCGTTGTTTTGGTTTCAAACTTGTCTGGGAGGGTAGCGGCACCGGTGTAATAGATCCGTAGGCCACCGCGAATTTGTAAAGACCAAATATGTATTCAGTCGTCTTTAACGATGTTTGATGAAATGGAATGCATGATGCATACCTTAGCGGTTGATCAACGCCGAGCATTATTTCATGAGGAAAACAAGCATAGAGTGTTGTAGGTTGAGACCGTCTGCAAGTATCTATCACTGGATTGTGCTACGTCTTCCACACCTAGACGCAGTGTCCTTCCCACTGCTGAGTTTTTTTTACATGGAATAGGTAACAAGTAGCTAACTTTTTCTTCCACAGGACAATGGCCAGAGCTGGAAATGCGTATTCGAAGGCAGGGGACCTCAAAGAGGCTTTGAATTGGTACGAAAAGTCCGTATCTGAGTTTAGAGATCCGGTGAGTATGACTAGATTTCCTCGACCTTGTGTAACAGTTTTCTACTTGTTCCGCTTTACTGATGTATATTATTGAATATTTTGAATTTTTTTGAAGGAGACGGTGAAGAAGGCGAAAGAATTGGAGAAAGAGATAAAGGAACGCGAACGTGTTGCTTACATCAACCCAGAAATAGCTCAAGAAGAGAAGAATTTAGGGAACGAGAAATTCAAGGTGATTTGGGTCGTGTGGTCACTCAACATAGTCTATGTACCTGGAAATTTCGTTTCAGAATGGAAATTATCCTGGTGCTATGAAACATCACAATGAAGCAGTCAAACGTGATCCAGATAACGCTGTACTCTACTCGAATCGTGCTGCTTGTTATACGAAACTCATGGAATTCCAACGTGCATTAGATGACTGTGAGAACTGCATCAAACGTGATCCGAAATTTAGTGAGTTTCTTTTGACAGCTCCTCACTGACGTTCTCTTTTCAACTGCTCAAAACATACAGAGTGATTTCTGATATTGTCACATATAATTTCCAGCTAAGTGCACATTTCAGCGATCCCCTTTCGTGGGTGGGGCGAAGGATATATTATGTGAGGAGTTGCTAGCGTAGACGTAGAGTTGTGATGTCTCTCAGCACTAGCAAAGTGCTCTCAATCCAGCCCAGCAGATTTTCCATTTTTTCTCGGTCGACAAATTGCTAGCAGCGTTCTCTGAGAATCTTTGTTTGATCCACAAGGCCCAAAAGTGTTGTAATACGGCTAACGAGAGATTCCACGGCAAATCGACTACGTCATCATGCAGCCAATTTGTAAAGAACCACCCAGTAAAAGCCCTACCCGCATGCAAATGTGAAGTGCTTCGGGTTCTATTAATGCAAGGAAGCGGCGCAAATGCAGATAGTGTTGGAACTCTTACAGCATGTATTGATCAGTCGTGTTGAAAAATTGTATTATGGACTTTTATCACCTGTGCAAACTATAGGTTCACACGAAAAATGCGACATCTTCGAGTGCGTCGTGGCGCAGTCGTTAGTAGTGCGGTGTATCAGGAAGCAAGGCGCTACATCGACTATTTGTCTTAGTTCTCTTTCCCAGCCAATCAGTGTACGCCCTAGAGAACTTTTAAGCTTGACAACCTTGAAATATCAAAGAAAAATCGTCTCGACAGTATGCTACGCCATCCACGAAGGCGAACTTCGAACAGCATCCGACGATGCGCGTGAAATGTTCGACGACCTCTATAGAGATTACGAATTGAATGCACGAATTTCTGGGATTCGCGCACTATTTTGTGATGACGGGTCGTGTTCTGAAAGTTGTGACTTCTTGTGTAACCCAAATTATAACCGAATAATCTGTGCAAACACTATTAAAATCTTCAACAAACTGCCTAGCAAGACTTTAGTTTGAATCGGTTGTTCCGGTAACACAAATAGTTTACAGGGCTTCGCTAAGGATACGATTGGTGTGCCGATTATGTATAGTATTGAAAGTCTAGTTTCTATCATTTAATGAGGACTGTGTTCAATAATCCTTTAGGGACCGTGGAGCTACGGCCACTGCATTGCTGACTGGCAACTCTGGACGGTGTGCTCCCCTCCCCTGCATCTCTAACCCCCCAGCGCGCTGCGTCTAACATTGGCACGCTGGGAATTAAAAATGCTTAGGTAGGGCAGACCGTCCACAAAAAACGAGTTACAGATGCAGTGGCCGCGAGTCCACAGTCCCAGAAGGGATAATTATTCTCGTAGTTGGGCGATTACTTTTAGGATGCATCACAAACACATGTTTGAGTCTGAGAAAGTTGTTAATTATATTCATGGCATTCTAGTCAAAGGATATATCCGAAAGGGAGCAGTATTGACTGCCATGCGTGAGTGGACAAAAGCGAAGCGTGCATACGAGGATGCTCTGACAATAGATCCCTCCAACGCTCAGGCGATTGAAGGACTGCGCAACTGTTTCCGTAGTAACGACGTGGATCCAGAAAAGGTTGTGAGATAGATGAGATATTAATGAACGTCACAAATGCAACCTTTCATGACGCTTATTCCAGGCTCGTGAGCGAGCGTTGGAAGACCCTGAAGTGCAAGCCATTCTACGTGATCCTGGTATGCGGCTGTTACTGGAACAAATGAGTCAGGTTAGTATGGAGTAAGCGGTTTAGGTTTGACTATTAGGATAATGCTTTGCATGACTCCAAGATGTTTGAAGGATCCTGGGGCAGTCAGAGAACATCTTCAAAATCCTGACATTGCCGCCAAACTTCTGAAGCTACGTGAAGCAGGTATAATCCAGATGAGGTAAACTGCGTATACCTGCGTAAGACCATTCATTTTCTTTCCGAACATCTTATGATTCATGTCTCGGTGTAGATTGTTATCAGATGAATTCACAATGTGTCCACATCACTTAAGCTTTGTTGCATTCTCGAGACATTTTGTTACTACGGTACTACCATTGATGGTCATCAGCTTTTTTGACCCGATCTATGTGGAGACTGGTTTTTATCGTGTCGTTCTTTTTGTTTATCTGCTACACAATAAATATTCGTGATAACCGCTTTATGGTTGTGATTGGGTTTTGGTTATTTATTAGTTGAAATACAACATAATGTGATACTATGTATCCAAAATAAGACATCAGGACTTTACAGTTGATGGTAGAGAATGTGGAGTATCAGACATTGGTTTTTTTTTTTGATTATCCGACTCGAATTTTCATTTCTTCTTGGACAACCGAAGGGAAGCCAGGCCTATGTTCCGGAAGCAGGCGCAACAAATGTAATTGAGTTAAGGAGAGTAAACCCGTAGATGTGACACATAGTAAGGGATGTGAGGCTCTCGGTCGGCGCATCAGCAAAGCGGTAGTGGATTGAGCGCAGCCGGAATAGCTCCCTTCCATCCTTTTGACCCTTTGGGAACAGCAGTTGAAATTGCTGCGTATTACTTCCGCTAAATTACTGGGTTTTTCCTCCCTTTGTTCCGGAAAAACTTAGGTTCCTTTTACTACTGTGATACTCCATGGCTTTCTGCACACCTTTCGTGAAAGTTGAGAAATACGTATATCGCCAACGGTTTAGTTCTCTTATTGAGAAGTAGGGATTTTAGAACACGTGGGCGCTTTTTTTCACTAAAATTGTCTCTGCAGGAGCCTTCTAGGTGATACTCTACAACTTTAGTGGTAATATAGTACCCAAGGGGTCTAAAGTTCACTTTAGCGACATAACAGTTCCGCTGTGAAATTCGAGCGGGCCAGCTACTTTAAGTGCAAAACGTAGTCTCCGCCTCGTTCCTGCAGAGTACAGATTTCTGAACGAAAGGAGAGGTGGAACGCTTTTTTTGGGTCAAGCGTTCAAGACCAATTTTTTTCTGCGTGTGGTTATTCAGCTCTGTTGAAGGTGCTCTGAAGCATACACGTCTCGGTTGAACGGTCAATGTTTTGATCTCTCCCCAAAGTCTCACAGAACCTTTCTTCGCTCCGGGGTGGGTGTGATATAATTTTTGAGAAGGATCGCAGCACTAATTTGATACATCGGTGAGTCACCCCGCAAGTCATTATAGGGGCGAAAATGCATTAAATCACCTTAAACGAAGCTAAAAATCAAAGATAAATGCATGGTGTTTTTTCGAAGCATTTGCCGCGCCAGAAAATCCATCTTCTCTATTTAACTTTTTATCCTAACACGTAAAGACTTGTTGAAATTTATATGTTAGATGGCGACAAATTTGTAAAACAATCTCATTCACCGAATAGGAATTTTTCATAGTCCCAAAAATCTAAGCTATCTAAGCCAAGTTGTCACTGTTGGCTCAGATAGCAATTATGAGATATGTTGAAATTTGTGCGTGGTGTTAAGGAAATACTTGATAAGAACGGTATAATATATGTCCACAGCATAAGCACAATGTTGGAATCATTGGAATCCACAACATTGAATGATAATTAATGGTCTAGAAAAAGAACTCTGTCGCGCGAGTTTGAAGCACAGATCTTTCCTTTCTCCTTCAGAGATGCCGAAAGAGCTTTTTCTAAAAGCAAACACATTTTTGACGTTTTCCAAACTTGTGCTATCGTAAGAATATTAGCACTTCGAAGAAGGACGTTTGCCTGGCAACATTCAAGCAAGATAAGAAAGTAAACGTTTACTCGTAGGAAAAATAATTTTATTTTCGATTTTACACCCATATGAAGGGTGTTTTGATGAAGCGACCCACGTAGAGCTCTAGCCAGAGATTGAAGCTTTCAGATGATTACTAACCAGCGAATGAGATTATTTTACATATTTGTCGGCGTCGAAAATATAAGTACCTACGTGTTTTTTACGGCGAGCTCGTCAACCTCTTCCATAAGAGCGGCGGAAGGTTGTTTCTCGAAGGCGACCAGTACATGCTTCTCAGTGCACTTCTCAACTGCTTGACTAAAGGCTTTTTGCCAATTCAAATGCGTCTAAAAGGAGGTGCACTCAAGTTTGGCCCGGAAGCAAGTAGTCTAATCTCTAGATCTTCCGGCACCTTCAGAACGGATAAAGTCACTTTAGTGAGCATTTGACGGCCTATGCGCAACCTTGGAAGACCCCACTTTACATCAAAACTAACCGACAAAGGATTACTCTACTGAGGAGATCTGTGAACTGATCAAAACTACGTTCATAACCACTGCATTTGAAAGCTAGAAGTTCGCACATTCGATAAGTCACGGTCCTTCTTCTTTCATAATACGCTGACTTCTGTATCGTAAACCTTTATAATTCATTGGATATCATCCTAAATTTTTCAGTTAAATCGTTTTGCTCGTTATTCTGGATTAATTATTTGGTTTTATGTACGAATATAGTTAGAAACCTTTTCATCTCAGACTGTAGAATTTTCAAATGTTATCTACAATATATAAACCCGTTTGTAATACGACGCTATGTCAGCGACGTACATATATATAACGCTACGCACTGATGTGTTCGCACATCATAAAGCTCACTTTATGTCGCGGGTCACAAAAGTATCTGAACGAATCGGAGGCGTGTTGCCTCACATCGCTTGTGTTCACTGAGGTCGCTTACGCTCGATTACGACAAGTTATTGTCTACACATGACTGGGAGTTGATGATAGTACACTTTCTTCCGAACAAATCAACACTTTTGAATCGGAGGTGAGTGAAGTCCTGGATCTATCGCACTGTGGGAGTTTGAAGCGAGTGCTTAACTAGTAACCTTCCAGCCGTCCTCGGCCGTCCAGCTCGAATGAGTCGCCGTAGCTTCAGCACACGGCTCCACTTTGCATAAGGATAAGAGGTCTTTTCGTCAAACCACGTTATCAACACTTTTACGTTCCAAGTCCTATAAACACGAGTGGATTCCCAATTCGTTAGATTATCGCTTTCTGAAAGAGTATCTAAACTGCTCGATCTTTCGTCGATCCGAAAGATGTTTTGCACAAGAAGAGGGTAGCTAAAGGATCAGCCACTGTCATATAGCCTTTCTATTGCTTCATGATCGAAGGAAAACTATAATTATTGGTTACTGGCCGGCACTGTAGTGCGCGCATTTGTATTGTAGTTTTGTAATTTGCTCCGCATAAGAGTAATTGGATAAATGTTTTTAGCAGTTGAAAGAATAGTCAGAGTAAACGAATTTCTCCCGAATAAAACCGATAATGGGTTAGTTCCTATCGTTGAATGTCCAAGTTAATTTATGCGATCGTTTCTACGAAGCAAAGTGTTACGGAGAGCCAAGTGGAAGAAAGTACAAGCTTCATACCTTTTCTCACCCTTCACTTCCAAATAACGCGCCTGTGAAGACATGACGGTATAGACTCAAGTATATGTTAGTTCTCATGCATGAAAATCGAAAACGTTTATACGAAACTTCTGAAGCTAATATAAATTTCAAGAATCCATGAATCAAGCACATAGAGGGTGTTTAGTGATTACGCATGACCTCGAGTCTGGCTAAAAAGCTGACTTGTTCTGGCCTGAGCCAGACACAGTCCTGACAATCCATGCAAAAGATGGTGGACTGGTCTCCAACGATCTACTCAAAGACTTATAGAAGAGGAAAAAGCTAAGTGTTCAGATGAAGCGGTATACTATCCCAGCAAAATTTGTTCATCAAGTTTCTCTTTTGAGGCTTCGAAAGTGTCTACATAAGTACACTGCAAGTCAATTTCACCTTTCCAGGCTTTGAAGGGCTACTGCCACATCATCGCTCACCACTGCGTTGTATAAATCTCGTTATTAGCAATCTTGCTTCTGGTCATCAGACGATGGAAAATTGAGAAAAACTGAATAGGTCATAGATCTAATTGCTCGTAGTTTTCCATGAGCTACGCTTGCGAAATCCAAAAATCCATCTTCGTACTGTCATTTCCCTTGATTTTCATTTCAAACTTTTCTATGATAGCGTCTTTCCAAATTGTTCGACATACCGATTTCATCAACTGCAACTTGCTGTCAAAGGCCCTTTCTCCAACAACGATTCAAATAAAAACGAACTTCGATGATATCATTGGACATGGCGGAGGTTTGTAACAAAGTGACGAATTTCTGAGCCTTCACTGGCAAAATCACACATAAGAAACTGTACTATTCTCGTGATATACATGGGGTTCTCCAATGCTCATTAAAGTGTCCGAGAACTTTTTTCCAACATAGTAATCTGGCGTCCATTTCTTTGGATGAGTATATTCGCTTGTAGGGAATCGGCCGAGCCAAAGAGATCGCACTGCTGAGGAAGCTGAAAGAGCGAAATAGGCACCTGTCTGGTACTGTATAAGGGCCGTACCAGAACTCATAACGTGGTCAAACATATTATCATGTTAGCAAACTGTTATCGTAATAGTGTCCATGTCTTGGCGCGAGTGCGTTCTGAGTTCACGAACACACCATGGCCTGATGATACGTGTACAGAAAGAATTGCTTAAACTGTCAGCTGGCCATATTGACGTCTGTAAGCACATGAATAGTACCTTCTGACAATATATTTTGACACCTTTACGTCCGGCTATCCAAAGACCCTGTTGAAAACAATATAAAATCTGATAAAATATTTTGAGCCTTTCATAGGTTTGTTAAGGCCTAAACACGTGTTTCATCAGTAGCACGGTGCCTTTCGGTTCAGCCGGTTCCTTGCAAGAGGATGTACGCTTTAGATTCAAAGGAGTCAAGCACCATATAAGTGCCACAACAGACCTTATGAAGAGCTCAAGATATGCTATCAGGTTCAACATTCTGACAATGTATTTTGATCTTTTCATGTGGTTTATTATGGGCACTTATACAATGCAAGACGCGTGTTTCGGCATTACAGCCTCTCATTCACGGTGCCTTTCGTTTCAGTCGGCTCCACGGGTTAAACCTCCTACATATAGGAATCGACGATAGTAACTATTTGGGAAATAATTAGTGTTTCTTTATTATTGTGCATTTTCCCCACTAATTGTTTCCTGTGGCTCTTGCTATTTTAACTGAATTTTATTAAAATTAGTTTATGCTTTGAGAGGTTATATTGTATGTATTTTCCTAGACACGTTAACATTGCTTCCAAGTAAGCATGGCACAAGCCGAACTTTCACTGCAAGCCATGCTTAGACACGATAAAATCGCCTTCAAGTAAACTTGGCAGGAGCTCCTCTGTTGCATTTTCGTCTTGGTGCCTAATATGCAACTTATTATGCTTCCTAGCATCGATTGTTTTCCCGCGATCCTTTGTGCTCACGTTTTATATTGACGATATGGCTTCTGTTTCCGGTTAGACAGACTGTTTGTCATTGGCCCATGTATAAGTGAATTATGAACATGCAATGGCAGAGGAAGCTGATTTTCTTTGGGCTATGGTCCGCTGATCTCGTGCAGGCTGGTTCCGTGTCTTCCAGTATTCCAGTTAACCGTACGACTTCGTATTTACTCGCTCAGCGATATAACACTAGCCTGCTTATACTGAATTGTCATTATTGGAATGGCAAAGCTCGTGTAAATTCAAGCACTCCACTTCGAGTTAGTAACTTTCGGCGCTAAAGACTAACCCGAAGCCCACTACTGAATAGCCAATACAGGGACGCCGAAATATTAACACTTGCCGTAATGTGATAAATCACTCGGCGAAATTCTCGAGAGGAAAGGTATGACAGTCTGCTTATTATCTTTGACTAGTTAATTGATTCTATGTGGGAAATAGTGAGAAAGCTTGTTCAACTATAGAATTTTCAAATGTTATCCAAATTATATAAACTCGTATGGGGTATGATGCAAGTCAGGCGACCTACTTATATATAGCGTCGTCGTGAGAACGATAGGACATGCTTATTCCATCTTCTTTAAGCGCTAACTAGAGGGCTTACGGCTCTCCACCGTTTTGACTCCATTCGTGTTCGCTGATATCCTTTATGTTTGATTCCGACAAGTTGGCGCTTATTATCCGCAAATATTCACGAATTGGTGAAAATAAAAGTAAATATGAGGAATTATCTCAGCTAAGTCGTAGGTGATTCAAAAGTTGAATTTGTAACACTACGTGAGTAAAAACGACACTTTATGACACTTTATTAATCCGTCTTCACACCGTTTTTTTTTCACTGTGCGGATCCCAGTACTTCTAGCATTCAATTCGTTTGATCGTCTTTTTCTCGAAACTCGTAGAAAACAGACTGAGCCAGTCTCCTTGCAGTCTCGAGGATATCCTAGTTGTAGCGTTCCGTAAGGCGTTGTTGTTGACTGCCGGAGAGAGTTAAGAGGCAGAACTCGACTCCACGTGCGCCGCAGCGAGCATTACAACCACTCGGCCACGGTGCCCCTGTTTACCAAAATAGATTGTATAAGTAGCCATTCAGTCGCGAGTAGCGTTCAGCTTGAATGAGTTCGCTTAGTTCCAACACTCACCTCGCGATATCGTCGAGTGATATTGTCGTCAACACTCTACAACTTTATGTTCTAGGTCCTATAAACACGAATGGAATCCCGATTCGTCGAATCATGGATTTGTGAAAGGGGTACCTAAACTGCTCGATCTTCCGTTGATCAGAGAGATGTTTTGCACAAGTAAGAGGGTAGCTAAAGGGACAGCGACTGTCATAAAGCCTTCGTTATGCTTTATCATCAAGGAAAGCTATCATTAGTGATCACCGGCCGCCGCTCTAGTGCATATATCTGTGTGATAGTTTTGTAGTTTGCTCCCATAAGAGTATATGAATAGATGTTTTTAGCCGTGGAACGAATAGTCGAGTATACAAAATTCTCCCGAGCAAATCGAAATCATACTATTTTCTATGTTTGAATGTCCAAGTTGATTTATTCGAATGCTACTACGAAGCAAGTGCTACGATAGCCAAATAGTAGGAAGCAGTGGCTTATTACGTTTTCCCACCTTTCACGCACAAATTGCGCGCCTGTGAATCATCTTCAAGTTGTATGCTAGATTCAAATCACAACATCATGCGATAATAGGTATCCAAAATGAGGCGTCAGGATACCATAGATGATGGTAGCGAATCTGATGTACCAGACATAGGTTTCTTTTCGATTATCCGAAGTCGAATATTCTTCTGTTCCCGGATGCCTGAAAAAAGCCGAGACTTATGCTTTCGGAAGCAGGTGCAACAAATACATTGGGTTAAGGAGAGAAATTTGTAGATGTGACACCATAGTAAAGGATGTGAGGCTATCGGTAAGCGCATCCGCAAAGCGGTGGTCAACTGAGTGCAGTAGGAGATTAGAGTCCCTTTCTTCTCTTTAACTCTTTCAGGACAGCAGCTGGAAACTGCTATGCACTATTTCAATAGATTCTTACCCTCCGTTCTCAAAAATTTAGGTTCCTCTCACTACTGTGATACTTCATGGCTTTCTGTACATCTTTCCATAACACTTTTTACATATAAGCTTGTGGGCGCTCTTTTTTACCAAAATTGTTTTTACAGAAACCTCCTCGGTGATCTTATTTGTTTTTTTTTGTAACGTGGTGCCTAAAGGATCTAAGGTTTACTACAGCGATATAACAGTTCCGCTGTGAAGCTCAAGCGGTCCAGCTACTTTGAGTGAGAAACGTAATCTTCTCCTCGTTCCTATAGAGCACTACAAATGTTTTTCTAGAGGGACGGAGAGGAGGAACGCTTTTTCCAAATCAAGCCATTGAGGCCGATTTTTTCTGCTATATCTAGCTTATTCAGCTTATGTTAGATGTGCTCTGAGACACACACGTGCTCGATCAAGCGATGATCAATGTTTTGATCTCGCGTCGAAGACACACAAAGCTTTACATTGCTCAGGGGTCGGTGTGATGTCAATTCTGGAAAGATAGCAGCACCTAATTTGATAAATACATGGGTAGGCTACCTTGAATGTCATTGTAAAGGCTAAAATGCATTCAATCACCTCACACGAAGCTAAAATTGGAGTTAAATGCATGGTGCTTCTTTGAAGAATTTGCCAACGCCACGGGTTCTACCATTTTCTTTCTAGCTTTCTATGACTGACACGTGAGAATTTGTTTTTACGGAGAGCTCGTCACCTTTTTCCATAAGAGCGGAAGAAGCTTGCTTCTCGAAGGCGAGCACTACCCGCTTTTCAGTGTGCTTATTAACTGCTTAACTAAAGACCTTTGACAATTCAATGCACAGAATAGAAAGTGCACTTAAGTGTGGCCCGGTAGCAGACAGTCTAATCCCTGAATCCACCGGCATCCTCAGCGCATGGAGTCACTTGGGCGCATTTAACGGGCCTATGCGCAACCTTGGAAGACCCCACTTTCCATCAGAACTAACCGAAAGAGGATCACTTTACTAAGGAGGTCTATCAACTGGCTGAATCGGCGTTCATAAACACTCCGTTTGAAAGCAAATCGTTCGAACGCTCGAAAGGTCACGGTTCTTCGTCCTTCACGATACATTGATTTTTTGCATCAATCCCTTCTAATTCACTACTTTCTTACTAAATTTCTGAATTTTATCATTTTGCTTGTTGTGCTGGATTATTTATTTGGTTATATGTGCAAAAACGGTAAACAAGTTTTAATCTCATACAGCAGAATTCGCAAATGTTATCTACAATTTATAAATCGGTTGTGATACGACACGGTTTAGCGACGTTTCTATATACAACGTTGCCACGGGTGGCGGATGAAGTTCATGTCCTCACTTTATGCTGCGGTTCGTAACACTGTCTAAGTGAATCCGAGGCGGTATCGCCTCGCATCGTTTCCGCATCGCTCGTGTTCACTGAGATCGCTCACCTTCGATTACGACAGGATACTGTCTACAGATGACTGAGAGTTGATGAAAATATAAGTTAATTTGAGCAAATCAACACACTTGTATTGGAGGTGAATCAAAAATTGGTTCTATCGCATTGCGAGAGTTTGAAACGAGAACTTAACTAGTAGCCATCCAGTCGCCCTAGGCCTTCCAGCTCGAATGAGTTCGCTGTAGCTCCAGCACTCGGCTCCAGTTTGTATGAGGAGGAGTGGTGCTGTCGTCAAACGCTTTCTCAATACTTTTATACTCTAAGTCCTATAAATAGAGTGGACTCTTGATTTGTTAGATTATGACTTTCTGAAAGGGGTACCTAACCTGCTCGATCTTTGGTCGATCTTGAAGATGTTTTGCATAAGTAAGTGGGTAGGTAAAGGGACAGCAACTGTCATGAAGCCTTGCTATCCCTTTATGATCAAAGGAAGGGCATAATTATGGATCATCGGCCGCCGCTCTACTGCATTAATCTGAATGGTAGTTTTGTAATTAGTTCCACATAAGAGTATGTGGACAATTGTTTTTAGTCGATGAACGTATAGTCAGAGTAAACAATATCCTCCCGAACGAAACCGAAAATGGATTAGTTCTTATCGTTGAATGTCCAAGTTGACTTATCTGATTGCTTCTGCGAAGCAAAGTGGTACCGAGTGCCAAGTAGGAAGTACGGGCTTATTACCATTTTTCACATTTCACGCACAAATCGCGCTCCTGAGAACATCGTTTTTCGAACATCTCTAGTGTGAGGACAGGTAGAGAGACGAAAAAGGAGTTAAGGACTAGTGCATAAGCATAGGGACGGTCGCTCAATCTCTCGCAAAGCATACAGGCACGAATGCATTGGTGGAATGGATAGTGGCGCTCTACATTCGTGAAAGAGCAAGTAAATAGGAAACTCAAGCTACAGCTTACTAGGCACACGTGGGGCACAAAAGTATCACTGAAAAGAGGCTGATATTTAGTTCAGCTCTCACGCTTGAAAATCGAAATTTCTCCTAGAATCTTTCTAGGCGAATATATTTCAAAAGTCTATTAATCAAGGACAGGAGAGTGTTTAGGGATTACGCACAACCACTCGCCATAGCTCAGGTTGATTTGTTCCACCCTGAGCGAAATCTAATCCTTAGAATCCATGCAAGAGATTATGGGTTGCTATTCGGTGAATTACTGAGGGATATACGAAAGAGGAAAGCCGTAAGTGTTTGAACGAAGCCGTTACTATACCAACCAAAATTTGTTTATCAAGTTTTTTTCTGAGGGTGTGAAAATGTTTACCTGACTACATTGCGAGTCAGTTTGACCTTTCGAACATTTGAAGGTTGGCTGCCGCATATACATCCACCACTGTGTTGAATAAATCTTCTTACTAACAATCTTGCGCTGTTCATCAAACAAAAGAAAGCTGGAAAGAACTAAATAGTTCATAGATCTGATTACTAGTAGCTTTCCCACCTGCTACACTTGTAAAATCCAAGAATCCATCTTCACATATTCATATCCTTTTTGATTTTTATCGAAGCCTATTCTATGTTGGTTTCTTTTCAGTTTGTTCGATATACCTTGTAATCCACTGACGTTTAAAAATACTTTTATTGATTGTAATTTCTTCGAAAATTCCCAATTGACAAATGGTTCAGGTGAGCATCAACAAGGTTATGATTCGTTCCATTCAAACTTTTTTCAGCGCCACAACCTCATGTTGGACCCTTCATCTGTCAACATAACATGATAATTAATGTGTTTTACAAGATACCTTCTTTTTCTGTCGTCTATAAAGAGCGAAAAAAAACCGTCAAGTCTAGTTAAATTGACGAAAGTGAAGTTGCGTTTGAGTTACTCAAAAATGCTGGAAAGCTTGTAGAAATTAAATAGATAAGTTTGTCGCCTAAATTTTTCTCATATTTACGTCTGGGGACATCAAGTGTAGTTATGCACAGAACAGTGAAGTTTTTTTAAAATGCTGAACACTTTGTGAAAATCAGGAGAATTAGAAACATTAACGAGCTTAGAGGCTCAAAAAGGCTTCATACACATATGTTTTCTAGCAGACACATGTTAATAACTGCACTTAAGGAGTAATCAGTGATTGTTTGATTTGATCAAAAAGACGACGGCATGTACTCATCTTTTCATGAGATGTGTGGGATCACCTCTGTGATTTAAGCTCTCTCTGCTTGAAGTCTCACGATTAACATGTTGACAGATGACATAATGAATACCTGTAACAGCTCCTATCTAGAACAGCTTATTTCCATTGTTTCCTGCTTCTAATTCAACACTTTTTCGGGCTCAGTTTGACTTCTCCACTCTTAATTGCGAGAAATGGCATCCTTCTTATTTACAGAAATAATTCAAAAACACTTAGTCACCTTACTCAGTTGCGCATTGATTGGTTCAATTAATGAAATCCTGTTGTCATGGCATTCGATTCTTGGTGGTTTGGAAGTTTGGTTAACAACAATTATTATAGAAATGTCAAACTTACTGCCATCCTTAGCTAAGATGTATTCGCACTGATGCTGACGGAAGTCCCTCTTCCACCTAGAATTTTTTTGAGTAAGACATTGCGAATAAGTCATACTGGTTCAGCGGAAAAAAAATTATAAGTCACACACGTAGTGCACTCATTCACCCTTTATCGAATAGATTTTTTCTGTCCAGGAGTTGCAGCAATCTCCATCGATGTAATCGAAACACAGTCGGGTCATGCTGTATCATCTGTAAGGTAGAATCTGTAACAGATAAACCCAGGGATATCTGTCAACATCACTATGCGCAAATGAACGATTATCTGCTGCTCTAACTCCTTTTTTCGCGTCTGGGCGGTTGAGTTGAAAGCAGTCCCTAAATCACGTGGTATGCCGTATCTAATTTCTATGAAATTTGCGCAGTTATAGCAGACGTCTGACCAAATTCACAAGGTACTTTCCATTACACCGTGCCGTACGTCTGATGTTCTCACATGCATGTCCGTTTTTCTTCATATATTTCTGATCAACTTCACGTCATGTAGGTTCTCATCTTTGAATTTGTAAGCTTCACTAGAATTAGGGCTTCTCTTCTCCATCCTCTACTGTTACGAATATGTAATTCCTTATTGTTCTATGTGACAGAATGGTAACTAGTATCATCGTCATCGTTCTGAACATTTCGTGAAGAAAAGCTTAGAAGTAGCCGTTTAGTGTGATTTAAATTCAGTTGATTCTGCCAACAACATGTGTCGACTTTCGCGAAGATATTATTTGTAGCGAATGTGGCACAGTCGTTAGAAGCGCTGCGCGTCGCACATCAGGTCGATTTCGATCTCTCGCTCATAGCTCATCAAGCCAATTATATTTTCGGGATCGGTAAGTTGATACCAGACTAGTCTCAGACTTATCGAGGAGGAAAGCAGCACTGACTCGATAGAAGGGGAGCCCACCGCGGGGCATTTTAAAGGCCAGTTATACATTCAAGCATTCTCAAACGAAGTTAAGAAACTGAAGACAAATGCATGGCGCAACCCTCAGTGATTGATCAATGCCGAGAGCTCTACCCATTATCCTTTAACCATTTGTAACCCATTGATGAGGTTACTACCAAGTCAGTCTATGGTCTTCAATCTCAATTTTTTGTACATTCTGAGCAAAGTTATTCTTAGATGTTATAGTGTTGTGCATGTTGCTAAGCTCTTTTTCCACATTTTCGCCACCTTAGAGTTGAAGTA